>MNCI01000949.1:21227-49806 GCA_015680685.1 Gnetum montanum
CCAACACAACAATCACTAGAAGAAGTCGAGGCAAAGATCAATAAGATGTTGGAATGGACACATAAAAAGTGTGGAGAATTTATTAATATTATTGGAGATAGAGTTTTGACAGCCCGAGAAGCAGGACAAAATATCATTAGACATTTGGAAAGAAGGAATGAAGAAAATAAGAGCTCAACTACCGATCATATGTATGAATGCAACCTTTGCCTGTACGATCACCCCAAGGGCCAATGCCCAATCTTGTTACATTTATATGAACATTGGGGAAACACGTTACACCTAGAGTTCGTACAAAGATACTGTGTTTGATCACAGTGGCAACAATCCCAGTCGTGGGGGAAGCCATCCCTAAACTAGAAACACCCTTCGTATCATCCAAATCCAAATGCTTATCTAGTCCGATACCCTGTTTCTCCAATTGGGCCAACATACTCTATCTCACCGCATTATCATTCTCCCCAATACTATCAGCCCATGTCCTCAACACAACCACCGCCTTGTGTACCTCACACTTCTCCTAATTTTCAACATTCTCATCCTTTTCCTCCTTCTACATCGCCACCAACTACTCTTAAAGTGTCTGTACCATAGCAACAACCCCCGAATGTTACTTGTGCTACTATTGCCAACATCAGTGAAAGACCTTAGCAACATCAAAGGTGTCCCTTCTTTAGAAATGATCATAGGAAGAGACAACACAATTCCAAGGCCACTGCATCCTCCAACTCGACACAAGTCCAACATTGTGGTGCATCCTTATCTTCGAACCCAACACCTCGTGTTACTTCATCAGGGCCATCAACTCATACTCCAACAACCATATGGCCCAATGAACACAGCCATGGAGAGCGATGTCCTGATCCTTGCATACCATCTTACGGTCCCAAATATCATAGTGGGTCAACTCTTTATTCAGGAACCACATCTCATAAATTGCCCCACTATGTTTACTATAATCAAGTGTGTGAACCCCAATGGGGTAAGTATGACCAAGTGTAAATATTTCCAACATGTAAGGATCCTCATCTTTCATTTATTAATCCTTGCCATGCTCAACTGTTTAGTTATGAGGGATATCCCCCATTTTAATAACAAGTAGGATTAATAAATATTTTTCACTTTCTTTAATTTTACAATTTTAGTTTTCTAGTTTTTCATCTTTTAACTTCTTGTTTTATCTTTTTGTCTTTTTGTCTTTTTATCTTTTTATAAGTAATCTCATCTACAAATAAAACACTCATGTGGCTCGTTGGTTGAGGTGTGTTCTATGTTATCGAGTCTCGAACGATCAATTGTTTGGATAGTGAGCCCATTACATCCACTCATCCATTCTAGTGTTAAGAGGTCCTGTATGAAGGTACAATGATATTCTTGACATTCTTAAAAACTTAAATTAATTTTGTGTTCATTGTACTTGGAATGAAGAAGGATGGATCAAGAGGGAATGATTAGGGTGTGACATCAAGGGGACTTGAGGATTCTCTTTGGTGATGTCTGTGGGAGTTATCATGCAACATGGTTGTACTAAGATCCTTGTAGATCTAACAAAAAATGGGAGTAAGAGTAATCAAAAGGCACTAAAAAATCCAATGCGGTTCTAGGGGGTCCCATTGGAAAGACATGCACCCATGCCTGAAGGTTGGTGGCTTTTTTGAATTCAGCATTCAAAAAAAAGAAAAGAAAAAACAACAAACGTGCCACAAAGTAAAAATCACTCCTCCCTTGAACAAAATGCCAAGTGATCATACGACTTGTTGTTATGATGCTCTCATAGTTGCTCATCATGGGATGAAACAATGTGGTGTCACTAATTAGAGGAATGGACTTGGTCCTGATCTTGGAACGACAGGTTAATGACACATTAATCATGCTTTACACATAGGATTCACTGTGCCCTAGGTCAGTTACCTCATGTCCCAATCTCTACAATCCCTTATGTAGTCTGTCTCATCTCGCTATCCATGTAATTGTTGTTGGTGTCTCGTATAGCGTAGAATTCTCACCTCATTCTGGTGATACTTACATATGTGTGTTTTGTGGAATTAGTGCGGATTACATTTAACCCTTCGAGTGCCCACAGACACTTTTAAGTGTGGTTACGCAAGGGCATTATAGGTTGGAACTTGCTTTGGGGAGGACCCACTTGTGTAATCTCTTGTAATTTTCACTCATAACACAGTTCACACATCATTTATTACCCTCAGTGTATTGTTCATGATATTCTTTCCCTTATTACTATCCCTTCGAATTTCAACATTCCTATGAACCATTACATGGCCTTTTTCTCTCACTTACCACCTGAGGCCTTATTGATCAATTCCACCCACATATAATTATTCATGCCTTCAAAACTATCTAAATTACCCTAGAACCCTTTAACACGTGCCCACATGTCCTTAATTTCCACTTTTAATTCTAGAAAAACCTTCAAAATTTGGTATTTTTCCCTCGGCCTAAACATTGATAGGCCGTGATATCGCGTACGCGATATCATGTCCCATCAAACTATATATACGTGACCCCCCCTGCAACACTTAACATCATTTTCTAGAATTCACGCGGGGGAGTTTTTCGAATTTTTCTCTATGACTTGCAATTGTGAGACCCTTGCTTTTCTACCTATATCTCACTCGCTGGTACTCTGATTTTAATTCTGTCGGAACCTACTCGAACCTGAATTGTTTATCTTAGTCGTGGGGGAGGGATACACGTCGAATAGAACATAATTTTTTTGGAATTTTTAATCACCCAAAGAACATTATCAAGGGTAATTAGTTGTAAAATTAAGAATAAAATGTGTCAAAAACAATTTCATCCCCTTAGCTATACCAGAAAATTAAATTTGGAAACCACCTAAGCAAAGAGGACTCAACATTATAATCTTTCGGGGACATGTTCTTCCAATAATTAACATCACATGAAAATAAAGTAAATCCATTAAGGCAAACAGTAAGGTATAACCCAACTTTGGTAACAACCTTACTAATGATTGGCCCCGTGTGATTGCAGATGGCCCCGAAACGTGGACAACAGGAAGGTCCTGATCAAGGTGGGAGCAAACAATTTAGGAGAGGAGGAAGACAAGATACTGCCGAACAATATGCAGAGCAAGAGGAACAATCATTCAGTATCCACCAAGAGGACCCTACTACTGTACAATCAAGGCAGGCGGAAGGAGGAGCTGCTGTAGTGTCTAAATAGGGACGACATCTCACGTTGCCCTAAGATTGTGTTCAGGCCATCCATGAAAGGTCCATATCAACTGTAGTGATCGTGGAATTAAACTTTGGACCTTTCATAGAATTTACTCCAGAGGCTGTTTAGGATCACCTCAAATGGTCCCCATTATGGCCTACCCTCTCTAAAAGTGGTGCTTGGCACTTAGGGGAAATGTACCAATTTTGGCACAATAAAGAAGAAGACACCATGGTTAACATTTGTGGTGTGACTATTGATTTCTCTGTTCAAGCCATTTTGGAAGTATTAAACCTTCCAAATACAGGGCCAAAGGTTGTTCAGAACCAGCTGCATACTTTCAGAACCGAGCAACTTAATAAACTGTTGACAGAGAATAAAAGGGTGGCAGAAGAAAAAGAGAAGGCTAACTGGGATGTCGCTATGGCACAAGTGCAAACTTACATGCACACCAAGGCACTCAAGGCCTTGCAAGAGGAGAAACTCGAGGCCATACTTCAACGCCATCAAATCCCAAGACCTGGAGCACAAGAAAAGGGAAAGACACCCATGGAGGAGCCACCGCCACCAGGAACTACATGAGTTCCATCCAATTTTGTAATCATAGGATTTTCTTTTATGTTGTGTCTCAATTTTGTTCTGACTCCACACTGCGACATGAATCCATTCTAGTCAGTCAATAATCCCATACATATCCACTGTGTAATCAATGGAGCTTATTCTCACTTTAACACGAGGATGAGTTTTCATTCTGTCGTGGGGGCATGATGAGTCATGAATTTGCTGGCTATGATATCACTGCCATGATATCGCAACCGTGATATCGTAGTAGCCATGATATCGCATATGTGATATCACAGCCTAGACGCGATATCGTGTACACGATATATTGTAGCCTAGCTGCAATATCGCATACGCGATATCACAGCCTGTCTCCTCATCTATAAATAAGAGGTAGATAGATATGGTAGGAAATTTTTTAGAGAGTTTTTTCAGTTATTAGTTTAAGTGTTAAGTGTTAAGTAGTCCTTCTCTCAACCCTTTTCTCCCAATGTATGTCCGCAGTGTGGTGATTGTAATTATATGACATCCTTATTCGAGTGTGATGTACTTGGACACGCACATGACCAGAAATAAAGATCGAGATTACTTCATCATTGTAGCATTCACTTAGCTTAATTATTTATTTAATTGTTATTTAATGCTTTCTTAGTTAATATCTCTTCACCCTAAACTCCTGTTAGACGCGGAATGAGTACGACTTGATTATGAGCATTTAAGTGTGACTACTTGGTAACCTAGTAGCGTACCTAGGATTTGCGCTTGGTAATCCTAGTCGTAGTTGTGCACGAAGTCCAAGATGTGTATGGATGCTCATCGCACTTAAGCTAGCTTAGATTCTTTCTCACCCTCTCCCTCTTAGCTTAGTTAATATCACTTTCCATTACACTCAGGAATAGCATTAGTATAGGAACACATCATACACCTCATTCTGGACTAAACCATATGTGACAATGTTAACACTAGTCCAGATGGAAAGACAATGAATTGCGACCTAAGGATAACTGTCTTGATACCACAACTAGCCCATCTGCAGAGTTCGACTGGATCGTGCGTGAAATGCTCATATTCGTATGGTTGATTTTAGGGGTACCTCTCCACTCATCACACCTCCATAACTTACCTCAAATTATGGAATCATAGGCCTTAGAAAAATCTACCAAAAAAAAAAAAATCTTGTTTGGACCTTTTTCTCTATTAATAAAATATTTAAAAGTAATGAGATGGTCTTTTATAAAATGTTGCTCCTTAAATCTTGCTTGAGAAATTGCACACATTTTATTTTCTTTAGTCATCTTCCAAGTATAGATTCTAGAATAGTGTCCAAAAATTGGAAAAATATTGTTAATTGAAATCAATCTCTAATTTAGTAAATATACATTTCTATGTTATAAATATGCACTTTTATTGATTGAAGATCAAATTTTTTCGGTATATATAATGATTACATAAAAGACATTGGAGTAAGTCTTCTATAATAATACATTATTGCTAAACCATGAATTTGTGTGCTCCAACATTGGATACCCCATGTCAGAGCCCCAACATCAGATACTTGATGTCAGAGCCAGGATGCGATGTTAGATATTTGATATCGTCTCCTCTGTGCATGCCTATAAATATGGCACTTGGAAGCATGGTTTGAGTAGTAGTAGCAGTGGAGCAATAGGTAAAATAGTTTTTTGTTTAGTTTTCAGTTAGCTTCCTCATAGATTGTTATTTCCTAGTGCATGCCTACAGTGTGATGTTTGTAATCGTGCAACACCTTTGTTTGAGTGTGATATACTTGGACATGTTACATGACTAGAAATAAAGATCGAGATTACTCCCATCATTGCAGCATCCACTTAGATTATTATTGTCTTTAATTGTTAATTATTTATTTTTTTCTTTAATTAACATTTCCATTTATTGTTATTTACTATTCCTGTCATTAAGCGGAATGCATACGCCTTAATCATGAGCATTTAAGTGTAAGTACTTGGTAATCTAACAGTGTATCATTTGGCACATCTAGTGACATACACTTGGCAATCCTAGAGGTAGTCTCACGAAGTCCAAGGCATGTACGGACAATTAAGAATAGACACTCATCGCACATAGGCTAGTTTAGATCTTATTTTCCATTGTTCATTAGTTTAACTAATTTATCTCTTTACTATCATTAGGAGTAGCATAGAGTTAGACAACATCATACGCCTTACTTCGGACTAAACCATAAGTGATAAAGCTACCACTAGTCCAAGTGGGAAGATAGTGAACTGTGATCAGAGCATAATGATCTAGATACCAGAACTAGTCCCATCCATAGAATTTAGCTAGATCATGTGTGAATGCTTGTGATTCGTATGGTTGGACGTAGGGGTACCTCGTCACTCATCATTGGTGCTGTTGTTGGGGATGGTGCTAGTTATCTAGATTAGTTATATCATACACGATCGTTGTAACTGCATTAACAATATATCTTTCAAAAAACATAAAACACACATACCATAAATCAACAACAATGTCTCTCTTAAAAAGAAGTGAAAACATTCATTAGAGAAATAATGAGATATACGATGAAGAAAATTGGAGTGACCAACCTTATGCAGGGGTCTCATATGTTCATGGCCACCCTGATGACAATCAAAGACTACATTCACCTAAGATAGACAATCCTAGTGGAGATGAAGTAAGTCTTGAACTAGGGGAGGCCTCAAGGCCTAAGACTTCCTCACAACTAATAAATACTAAATTAAGGGACCGGAGGGAACACTATAGAAGCTATGGCGATTCTTCTAGTCCCTCATTTTTCTCTTCCCCTTCAACTTCTAGTTCTGATGAAGATGAACATAGGTATAGAGATCAAGCTCCACTAGAGGGTTAGACTAAAAATAGAAGTTGAACCCATGGGAGAAATCAAAAACATCAACATGAACATAGGAAAAATCCTCATCATTAACTAAATAGAAATTTCCCTCACAACTTGTTTAATGACGATGAACCTTTCTTGGCCACTAAGAGCCTAATGAAGATAACAGAGGTCATTAAGATATCTTGTAGGCATCGCAAAGAGAGATTCCTACTTAGGCTTGATATGAATAATATCCCTAAATTTGTAGGAGGCTATGATTTAGATCCACAACACCATTTACAAGCCTTCCAAGATGCTTACATCTGTTGCAATGTTGAAAGTGGATGGAAAAAGCTTAAGCTCTTTCCTAGGACACTAATTGATAGAGCTAAAGTGTGGTATGGATCGTTCATAACAAGTTTAATCTGATGGTGCTAAACAATGTTGGAACTTTTCAACAAGAAATACCAAACCTATGCGAGAGTTTTCAACTTGAGAAGACAAATCCAAGAATGGAAGCAAGAACAACATGAACCCTTGGACATGGCTTTAAATAGATATTATTCCCTATTAAATAGATGCCCAGGCCATGGTTTCTTTGAGGAAAGGAAACTTTTATAGATCATAGATGGGCTTCGTAATGAAACAAGGGAGATCCTTGGGATGTATGCCCCAGGTCAATTATATGAGCTACAAACCCATCAAATCCAAGAACTAATCAAGCATGTGGCAAAAGAAGAAGGAGAAATATGTAAATGGGAGAATGTTGAGAAAAATTATTGGGACCTAACTCTTCAATAGAAGGAGGTCCATATCTATGATAAGGAGAGAGAAATTGCTTTCAATAAGGTGATTCTGCAACAAACCTTGCCAATACAGAAGTCTATTGATGAACTCGAAGCAAAGTTTAATAGGATGTCTAAATGGATATATGAAAATGTTACAACTCTTGTTGCGATGGTCAAGAAGAGGATCACGCAAAACAAACCAGGTGATCACAAGAAACAAAGGATACAGAAGTAAGAAACAACTAAGAACAATTTTTGACAAAGGGGAAAAATAGGTAAAGAAAATGAGGCTATAGACTCAACCATAGATGAAAATAATGGATGTGACATATGAATATATGATCATCTAAAGGGCCATTGCCCAGTCTTGTTTCATCTACATGAGTATTGGGAAAGTGCATTAAATCTGAAGTTTTGTGTAGAAGCACATGCCCAAGAGATTTCCTCTCCCACAAGGTAATTATAGATAGTCCCACAACCCACCATAGCATCCCAGAGGGACTTATTACTATCCTCAACATGTTCCTCAACCACAGTCATGGGGGAGGCCACCACCAAATCAGTTCTATCCTTCCTATCCACCGAAACAACATGGATATTATGTTCAACACATTGTTTCTCCAAGTAGTTCTATATCCTTTACTTCAAATTGCCACTAGCACTCTTCTGAGTATCATCAACCCATGACATCCCTTGAAGGATTATCATCTTGCACCTCTTACCACCCATCCTACCTCGATATTCTCATACTCCACCTCATTACAGGCCACCGCCAATAACATAAGAAGGTTTAGCACCACAATACTAACAAATGAATGCCACTTGTACTGCAAATGTACAGAGACATGCTGATACCAGAGGGTCTCAACTGCAACATAGAAAACATCCCTTTTGGAGAAAAGGTCATACACTGAAGCAAACCACACATGGACCCACCACATCATTTGAGCTAGCACAATGCTAATCTAGTGCACCACCTTCCTTATCACAACCAATGTCCTTTGATCATAGACAACGGCCACCACCCATTGTTACTCCAATTCCAAACCTAAATAATGAGTCTAATAGTGTGGGAAGACCAACAAATCCATG
The DNA here is from genome assembly GCA_015680685.1 of Gnetum montanum. Taxonomy (NCBI): domain Eukaryota; kingdom Viridiplantae; phylum Streptophyta; class Gnetopsida; order Gnetales; family Gnetaceae; genus Gnetum; species Gnetum montanum. The sequence goes on from MNCI01000949.1 coordinate 29,703, forward strand.
CATACTATATCATGATCAAGGGTGCACTCATGGGCCAGACATCTGTTACAATCATAGACTTCATATCCTACCTCACTAGACATTAAAAATCAAGTGTGTGATCAATGATTTTCCTACCTAGCCACCACAACATCAAAAGACACCTAGTGGCTTGGGAATGAATGGTTACCAATGTTNAAAGGATTATCATCTTGCACCTCTTACCACCCATCCTACCTCGATTATTTCTTTGTATTTGTTGTTTTCATTTTCTTTGTTATGTAATCTTGCTTGTGACTAAAACAATCATGTAGCCCATTGAGGTGAGGTTTTCTCTATGTTATCAAGTCATAAGGGGCTGATTATTCAGATAGTGAGACCATGTCATCCATCCATCCATTCCATTAATAAGAGGTTCTTACTCTGGTCATAATGACATCCTTTTTTCACCATGAGATTAAAAATAACTTCATAATCATTGTGTCTCAATATAAGAGTGTAGAATCAAGATGGAGTGTAAGGGGTGTGACATTAAGGGGATTTGTGAATTTTCTTTGGCCACTTTTGTATATACTATCATGTTGTTGAGGTTGTAACCATATCCTTGTAGATCTAATAGAAGAAAAAAAGGGGATTAGAAGCACCATAAAACAACACTGAATAAAATTCTGTAGGTCCCACTAGAAAGACATGTACCCATGCTTGAAGGTTGGTGGCTTCACAAACCACCAAGAAAAAACACAATAAATGCCATAATAAAGCTCTTCCATTGGACAAAACGCCAAGTGATGTTACTCCTTGCAACTATGATAGTCTTATGGTTGTCTATCGATGTGATGAAATAGTGCGATGTCACTGCAATGTGGTTTGAACTTAGTTTGAATCTTGGAAAGAAAGGCTCATGATTATTTAATCACTAATAACACATAAGATTTCATTGTAACCCTGGTAAGAAACCTCATGTCCCAATTTCTGCAATCCTTTCTATAGTTCATCTCATCTCATTGTTTGTGTGATCCGAACTTGTGGTTTTGTGTAACGTCAAGTGTTATCTCAAATTGGTGGTTTTAACATGTGTGTTTTGTTTCAAAGGGATGTGTTGCATGCAACCCCTTTAGTGCCTACGAACATTTATAGGTGTGGTTACACAAGGCATTATGGGCTAGAGCCTCCTTTGGGGAGGATCCACTTGTGTAACTTTTGTGACTTGCACTTATTTAACACAACCACATTATTCTTCACCTTCCACATGCTCAATTGTTACATTTTTTCATTTCCCTTCTCATATAATTTGATCCATCCACAACCTCGATTTCAACGCCCTTTTTCTTGCTTCTTCTAAAGCTTTTCACATTGATGACTCCACCTTATCACACTTTTGGTGTGTCAAACTAATTTTCCACTTACCCAGAACTATGAACCCAACCTCAAACCTTCCAACCAATCATAGGGCTTCAATTTCCATGATCAGTTATCCCATTTGGTGCTTATTATTAAACCTTGATGTCACCTACCTGACATCAGGTCCCACAAAACCTATATATATGACCCCTGTAGTGCCCAAACTTCATTCTCATCATTTGTAGGTTAGGGAGTTATTAAAATTTTCTCTCACAACTCAGAGCTCTATGCACCTACTTTTCACTTATGATATTTGGCTCTCTATTGCTTTGATTTTAGTGTCATTTAAACCTATCTAAACTTGAAGTGTTCAACTTAGTCTCGAGGGAGGGGGGTGGTGGGGAGCGCGCGGCGGCGGGGGGGTGCTTATGTGGAAAACTTGTTCCAATTTTTGATAATTTGCTATTGCCTAGAGGGTATTATAAGGGTAAGAGTGTTAAAAAATTTAGGCATTATCATGAATAATCAATTGTATTAATGTTAGAAACCTTAATTTTTCCACCCAAGAGACCACAACCATCATAATAAGCCACACATAAGAAAAAAAGTTACCAACCTTGTAAGGTCATACAAGGAGATAGACACTTTTTGGGGATTTTTCTTTCAAATTTTTCTAACTTTGCAATCATATGAACTAAGAACTTAATGAGCTAAGGTAATGAGTAAGGTATAAACTGATTAATGATAAAGAATACAACCTTAGTAACACTTGATCTTTGCTTGATTGCAAATGGCCCCAAGAAGAGGTGCACAAGGAGAACCTTTACAAAGATCATCTAAGAGTCCATGAGGTGGTTGAGGCCAATAAGATGAATGTGTAGAACATGCAAAAGCAAGATACCCAATCCTTCAGAATCCATCAAGAGGCTCTTGCTACTAGATAGTCAGTCCAAGGAGAGGCTGCAGAACCACTAGCTCCCGTGTGGGGACAACATCTCATGTCGTCCCCTAATTACCTTACAGCCATTCAAGAAAAGTCCACGTTGACCTCAGTCATAGTGGAGATGAACTTCAAAAAATTTATGGAGTTTGCCCTAGAAGCAGTTCAAACACAACTTCAGGCATCACCTTTGTAATCCATTCTTTCAAACATTGGTGAGTGGTACCTTGGTGAGACTCACCAATTCTGGCATAACAAAGATGAAGGCACTTCCATAAACATTTGTGGAGTTAATGTTTATTTCTCAGTCAAGGCAATTATAGCAGCTTTGAATTTGCCAAATGAAGGAGCTAAGGTAGCCCATTTGTCCACTAGATCTAACCTCGATACCAAAAAATTATGGCTAAAATGGGCATACGGCAAAGAAGATAAAAAAGTATAATGCACTAACTTTGGAAGAGAGGACATACTTCAAGATTAGTATATACCATCTATTTTCCACCAAAGGGCTCAACCGAATTTCAACATATGTAGCTAGGGGAAGTGTTATCTTAATGGGAAAATATGCAACCAATCTTCTCCAATTTTACTTCATCAAAATTCAAAGGTGGTTCAAGGAGAAAAAGGTAGGGAAGCCAACACTCCTATTCCCTTGCCTAATTAAGAGGCTATGCAAGAATGCTAGAATCATAAGGTATATAAATGATGTCTCCAGAAAGGCTCAAAGCACTTCCTTCGCAAAGTTGCTTAAACCTATTGCACCAAGAAAAGATCTTGGTGAAGAATAAGAACTGGAGAAGGAAGTAGAGCCTGAAGTAGAAGTACAACATGAACCTGAATATTGCTAGGAAACACAAGCTCCACCACCATCATTGCCACAAAATTACAGGCCCTCAACGAGCCATCTACAAAAAATTGTTGAAGTTGTCAACTGGGGAAGTAGAGATGAGTCTAATCTCTTCATGGTAATTAATGATGCCATGCGGTCCACCATTTCAATTGATCCAACAAGGGGATAGATCTCATTATAGTCAGGAGGAGGATCCTAGTGGTCCAGGTAGATCTCCAGGAATGTTGCATTCTTCCAGGTGATGCTTGAAATTAGAGAAGGTGTCATAGTTGTGGTAATGCAACATGAGGATGTGCCAGGTGTAGCAGAAGTAATCATAGATCATATTAAAAAATCATTCAATGTGCTTGTTGTGCCCCTGGTGGATCTGAGTAGGAAAAGAGATGCACAAATGTTGGTTGGAACTTTAATGACTCCTGTAGTGCATGAGGATGTATTGGATTGATTGCTATAGATAGGACAAGTGATGAGTACTTTGTTTGACATCCCTAGTGATGTCACTACATCATAGTCAAATCTCATTGCCACCAAAGGAAATCTGGTCATGGTTGAAGTCATGGTAGAGCATGCAGAAGTAGAAGTGCAAAAACTACAATAAGATTTGGCTGTCCTAAGGGCCAAATGATAGGATCTTGCTCATTTTGTTGCACCTGACCAGCTAGAACAATTTAGGATGGAGTGACTAGCCAAACTAACTAAGGAGAATAAAGCTATAGAATAAGAAAAAGAGAAAGTGGTCTAGAATGCCTCTGTTGCTAATGCATAGTTCCACACTTACAAAAAGGCATTGATTATCACATAGAAAGAAAACAAGTAGCTTGTTGCTAAAAATTCAAGGTTGACCATAATTGAAAAATAGAAGAACATTCTTGAGGAGAGCATCCACTAGTTAAGAGAACAACTGCTGAGGGTCAACCATGACATTAATAAATTGGCTAAAGAAAATAGAATCCTCTAAATGGAGGAGGTCTATGCTATTTGATAGAAATCAGTAGTAGAAATTAGCGCATTACAGAATGAGGCCAAGAAGCACAAAAATTTGAAGGAACACTTCCACGACCAAGTAGGCATGTATAAACAAATAAATGAAAAAGAGATCTAGATGGCTAAAGCCTGCATTACATCCATATTAACACAAAATCCTGAGTGGTAGCCAATTCTTCATAGTTATGCTTTGTTCCACTAGGTAGAAGTAACGAATAAACACCTACAGATCAAAGATTTGAAGGAATACATGGTGTTGGCTAACCTTAGATATGCAAACCTTGCCATGTTAACAATAGGTAGGCCTTGTAGTGAGCTAGAGAAGTAGGTAGAAACCACTTATACATTATATGAAAAAGAGTTTGCGGATAGAAAAGATCCTTTGTAAAAGCTCCATGTAGCAAACTTAAAATTGAAGGTGGTTAAACCTAGCTACCATGGACAAAAGGATGTTACCTTAGACCTAGTTAGAAGATTAATAGATTATTAAGAACTTAGAGAAAAAGCTAGGACCTTTGAGGAGGAATGAAATTAGTTTGTGGCTTGGTATGTAAAGGCCAATAAGATGTTCCTGCAACTACCATGCCCTTTGGATATATTGACGTTAGCACACATTGGCTTAGTAGCTTGGATGGTACACGACCCAAGGATAGAAGAGGAAAAGCTACAAGCATTGCTTAATCGTTACAAGTTTTCCAAGCTTGGTGATAAAGGGAAGCAATTAATGGAGGAGCCACTACCTCTAGAAACTAGATGAGCTTCCCCAATTTTTCTCTTGTAATTTTGTGTCCCAAATTTTGAGAAACACCACTGCAGCATGTAAGAGTCAATTTTTTTGTTTGTTTGTTGTTTGAGTTAGTTAATAATTCCATACCTTCCCAACATTTTGGAAATACTTGTTCCTCATTTTATTTAGCTCAAGGATGAGTTTTCATTCAATTGTAGGGGTATGATGAATCATGAATCTGTTTGCTTCAACATTGGATACCTGACGTTGGAGCCCCAACATTGGATACCCAATGTTAAGCCAAGATGCGATGTTGGCTATCCGATGTCGTCTCCTCTATGCATGCCTTTAAATATAGCACTTGGGTGCACGGTTTGAGTAGTAGTAGTAATGGAGAAATAGGGGAAATAGCTTTTTGTTCAGTTTTCAGTTAGCTTCCTCATAGATTGTTATTTCCTAGTGCATGCCCATAGTGTGATGTTTGTAATCGTACGACACCTTTGTTTGAGTGTGATTTACTTGGACATGTTACATGACTAGAAATAAAGATTAAGATTACTCCCGTCATTGCAACATCCACTTAGATTATTATTGTCTTTAATTGTTAATTATTTGCTATTTTCTTTAGTTAACATTTCTATTTATTGTTATTTATTATTCTCATCATTAAGCGGAATGCGTACGCCTTAATCATGAGTGTTTAAGTGTAAGTACTTGGTAATCTAGCAGTGTATCATTTGGCACATCTAGTGACATACACTTGGCAATCCCAGAGGTAGTCTCACGAAGTCCAAGGCATGTATAAACAATTAAGAGTAGATGCTCATCACACATAGGCTACTTTAGATCTTATTTTCCGTTGTTCATTAGCTTAATTAATTTATCTCTTTACTATCATTAGGAGTAGCATAGAATTAGACAACATCATACGCCTGACTTCGGATTAAACCATACGTTACAAAGCTACTACTAGTCCAAGTGGGGAGACAACAAACTATGATTAGAGCATAATGATCTAGATACCACAACTAGTCCCATCCATGGAATTTGATTGAATCATGCGTGAATGCTTGTGATACGTATGGTTGGGCATAGGGGTACTTCATCGCTCATCAATTATTCAAAATATAAAAAGAGACAAGAACATAATCAAGTATTTTCTTATCATATTATTACTTAATTGAACAATAATATGTGATTTTTTTAAAACTATTAGTAGATCACTGGAATAGATTCTAATGAAAATATTACATATATAAAAAATAGAAATTCATTCATAATAAAAGACTTTAAATCATTTTCAAGCATAGTTATATGATTTATTTCAAAAGAAAAATGTCATTTAATTGTAAATTTTCTTTTCATTCAAATCATTCCATGGATTCAAAGTATCACTATCTAATATTATTTTTAATGTATTTATATCATTAACATGTGTGAGTACCAATATAACATGTGTGAGGACCAATTTGATAGGCAAATGATAGGCAATTGTATTAAATCAAATAACACATGAATAATAAGAGATTCAATCCTCTTCTCAAGTATAACATTAGTACTATATCTATCATTTATTGAATTCTAAAGTAAAAATCATTCAATAATGTAGTAAGCTATTAGTCATATCATGCATTACAATTGCAACATTATCATCCACTTCATACAAGATAATAACATCCATCGATTTTATTACATCATTCATTTTATTTATTATCTACATTACATTCAAAGTGATGTTATTTATTTCATTTAACCCATAATTTATGACTTGTAAAACTTCTTAGTAATTAAAACTCTCTCTCAAAGGGGGTAAAACTATAGACATAAATTTTTATGACCTTTGGATAACTTGTTGAACTTTCTTACCTAATTAAAACTTAGTATAACAAGGATAAAGTCCATTTCAAGATCAAAAAAGAAAAGGAAAAAAAAAAAAAAACTAAACAACTACATTAATTGAATCAAGCTTTAAAGGTTTTCAATCTTGAATGCATCCCTTAGTAAATAACAAGGCTAGTATATAAATATTCAATTACATATTTTTATTATCTTACATTAAGTTATTTTTTTTGTTATTCATACATTCATAGAAATTTTTAATTTAATTCAAAAACTAGCTAACAAGTACTTAAAACTAAAACTGAAATTCAAATTTTGCTACATTTGGAGACCCTCTGAATTTATTGGATAGTAGAAATATACATATAGTAGAAATATACATGCTATGAGTTTTGAAATATTATTAATAAAATTACCAAAGTGTTCTTGATAACATTTAGAACAAATCACCTAAATTTGCAATTGTAATATCCCATCTATGGCTAATGTGCTCTAATGCCAGACATTGCAAGAAAATGCGGTATTCATCTTTAATGTTATTTTTAATTTGAATCTTTTAACAATTAGCTTAGTTATATATTTATAATGTATATATATATAATTTGGCTAAGAAAATCTTTGTTGTTTAGGTAAAGAAAGATGTAGTCCTTACCAAATCTTTTAGAAAATTATTTAACAAAGATATAAAAAATGTAGCATATATACCTAACTGTATAGTTTGTTTGTTTTGTTTTTTTGGTGAAAAATGTAGGTAAGATACATGTAATAAAATTTCCAAGAATGAGGGTATATAAAGCTCAAGCACACACTTACAATGCAAAAGAAAACAAAATTAAATTTGATATTTGAAATGATGTGAAAGTATGGTAACATTGGTTTTGTTATTGATGAGCAACGAGGTACCCCTACGCCCAACCATATGAATCATAGGTGTTCACGTGCGATCCGGTCGAATTCCATAGCCTATAATTACTAAGTACGCTAGAGCTAAACAATGCGTGCATGTTGTCCATTCGTTGTCTTCCCAGTCCCACTTGTGGAATGCAATTGTATGGCTAAGTGTGATTGAGGTGTAAGATTTTTAGTATTTTGTGTTTTATCAATTTACTCGCCTAGAACAAGAATGAAAGTAAGAGTAATTAAATGCTAAGTAAACTATGGTCTAATCTAGCATAACATAAGTAACTGTTCTCACTTCCCAGATACATCCTGAACTTTGTATAAACACTATTGGGTTGTCAAATGTTAACCGTTTCTAAGCTACCAAGTGTCACACGTATGTTTGAAGGGGTTGTGCTTGTGTATTTTAATGAGTTGCTTGATTAATCAAAATTAATTGCTACATGAATAAAATTAATGAAAATTGCATGAAATCACAATATATAAATGCATAAGAAAGAAAGTCTCAAGTGTTGCAAGGATGAATCAAAGAGTTNATATCGTAGCCACTCTGATATCAAAGTGTATGAAAAAACATGATTTATCATACCCCCATGACTGAATGAAAACTCATCCTCGAGTATAGAAGAGGAACAAGTCCTTTACAAAATATATTAGGAGGTGTGGACTATTCGACTGACATGCATAGTGACACAAAGAAAACAGAAAAATCCAAAAGTGCCCGAGCATACAACATTACAATTATGTACAAAATTTGGTGTTCATGACAATAGGAAAGAACACCCTTGGATCTAATGGACATCCAACCCCTCATGGCAATAGAAGAATGAGGGAGAGGTAGAAGAGACCCAATGATCATAAACAATCTTTCACGAGTGATATTGTTGCATCCTCTTTGATGAAGATAGTCCTGCTTACAGTCCATGCTCCCCACTGCAATCACAACAAAATCAAAGATTAGTATATAAAGTGTAACAGATAATGGCTGAATACCTTGTCTTGTCGATGATTTTATCTAGCCAAGTTGTGATTATGATTGATTGGTTGCCTGATAGTATTAGTGGGAAGACTGATGAATGGGTTAAGTAAGAGAAGCAGTTCATAAAATTCAGAAAAAGCTTAACACAAGGAATACTGTAAAGAGGGTATAGAAATTTACAATAATAGAAAGAAGAAATTCACTAAAAAATAGTTGTGAAGATGCATACAATTGGATGACATGGATGGGATAAATTAAAAGAATTTGATTGTAACAATGTTTAAGGATAAAGAACTTAACTTAACCAAATCAAAAGATATGCAAGTGGGTCCTCCCCAAAATAGCATAGGCCTTTTATGGCCTTGAATAACTTCAAACCCAAGCGTCCGTGGGCTCCATGGGTGATTAATGATTATGGAAAGTTAAGTACAAAAACCCAAAAGTAACTAACTGAGAAACCTGACACATCAAACCAGAACATTAAATCAAAACATGAAATCGACAGTGAGGTGAGGCATGAAAAGCATAGATGGATGACAGAGAGAATGGAATGGAGTCCCTAATTATGGTCACATGAAGTCCCTTGTGGAATTTGTGGTTAAATAAGTTGGTAGGATCCATCCTTAGTCCAGACCAAAACCAACCACTTTCAGTGACTTCGCATCGACATTCTAAGACTAGTCCATCCCATGAGACACAAGAATGCTTCCACAAAACAACCACAATTCCAAATTGGAGAGAAAGTAGGAAGTGCAAAAGGGCCTTGGTTAGAGGAGACAAGACAAGTCCCATAACTAGTGCTTGTAGCCCTTTTATTTGGTCTAAGGGGTGTGCTTTGAATTCCTATGTTTTTTTTGAATGGAAACCACACCATGCAAAGATCCATGTGTCTTTCACATTTATTTTATCCAAGGAATGTGCTTTGAATCCTCATCTTCTCTTACTCTCTCTCTTTTTTGATGAGGGCCACACCATGCAAGGACTTATTTTACTTTCTATTGTGGAATGATGTGGAATGGTGAGAAGCTCACGAGAACACTCCTACACACAGGAAAATAGAAAAGCACAAAGAATACTGCATCCCTTTAAAGCCACACCCTATCCAAACCTTTGATTCCTTCCCAATTTCAGAAACTACACAAGTCACCAATTTATTAGAGTTGCATTAATGAAGAAGGGACTACATGTTTCCAAAACAAGGAAAACAATATAGTATGTGGATGGGTGGATGATGTGGACTCACTGCCTATTACATGAAAAGAAACCATATCCTAGTCATCAGTAACAACAATCAAAATCAGAAACTATACATCAACAATCAAATTACAAATGAAACATACCACCATCGAGTAGCACATTACCATTGTACTTAATACCTTATTAACAAAAAGAGTAGAGAAACATAGCAAACACTATTAAACATAAAAGAAAGTAAAAGAGTAGGTAATAAATATTGAATATATCAACGATGGTGTAAAAAAAAAAACTTAGAAAATATCAATAACCTGAAAAATACAAATATGTAAACAAAGAATATGAAAATAAAAAGTTGTAAAACCAAAAATGTGTAAAATAAAAATGTCAAAAGATTGAGGGGCCACGAAAAGTGTTAAAATGGATGGCCATCTTCTGCATGATTGAGTTGGAAGGGGGAGATCCGAAAGATTGAGCATGGTTGTTCATCTATTGAGTTGGTTGGCTTGGGCTCATGGAAAGGTTTTACTTGTTGGATGTTGACTAATTGTTTCTTGTCTGAGCTGTCAAGTTGTAGATGATCATGGCCCCAGATGGACAAGTCTCATCAATAATGTAAGGTCCTTTCCACAATGTTTGAAATTTGGTTCGTTGGGGTACATGTGCAGGATTCCAATAGAGAACCTTGTTTCTTGGTTGAAACTTGACTTTTCTTATTTTTAGGTTATGACATTTCTTGTTGAATGCCTTATGTGTTTCGTTGCATGACAAGGTCATTAATTGATTTTCATCTAGCAAGTTGAGGTTCATTAATCGTTCTTTTTATGCTAGACTTAGATTTAGGTCAAGGTCATAGGTTGTAGAGAGTGTACGAAGCTTGGATTGGATGGGTAGTGTTGGTAGTTTTCCGTACATGAGCTCATAGGGAGAATAACCTATGGGAAGCTTCCATGTGGAATGAAAGGCCCAAAGGGAATCATTTAATTTGATGCTCCAGTCCCTTCAATATTTGCTAATGGTGCACGTTAGAATTTTTGTAATCTCTCGATTAGTGGCCTCAGCTTGACCATTGGCTTGGGGGTGATATGGTGTTGTGAGTTTGTGCTCAACCCCCAAGCATTACATAAGTTTTCAGAAAGTGGCACCTGTAAAATGAGTTTCATTATCAGAAATTAATGCATGAGGCACACCCAACCTATTTATGATATTTTATNCGCACCTTTATGGAAAGGCATATATAATAGTTGTAGTTGACTATTGCACCAATTGGGAAGAAGCGGTAGCCATCATTGACTGTACATCCACCACTACTACTCAGTTGTACAATAAAATATCATAAATAGGTNCTACAGTCAATGATGGCTACCGCTTCTTCCCAATTGGTGCAATAGTCAACTACAACTATTATATATGCCTTTCCATAAAGGTGCGATGATCCATAAAGTCAATGCCCCAAATATCAAATGGCTCAAGAGGTTGAATTTATTGTTGTGGCTCCTCCATTTGAGCTATCATTCCACCATCCCTTTGGCAACAATCACAAGCATGGACAAATTAGTGTGCATCCCTAAATATTTTTGGCCAATAATATCCTGCCATGAGGATTTTAATGGCTATGCATCTCCTAGCATAATGGCCCCCACAAGGGCCTTCGTGAGCATCCTGGAGAACACACAGTTGATCCTTATTAGGGACACACCAATGTACCAGGACATCGAGATAGAATTTATAAAGGTTTCCATTAATTTCCATGAAATGCTTGACTCGGTGAAGAAACTGTTGTTTCTTTCTAGTGTCCAACCCTTGCAGTAGTTCTTTCTTGAGTAGATAAGTGAGGATGGTGTCATACCATTTTGGTTCATTGGGCATTTATGCATTAATTACCCTTGCAACGAGAAATTTGTCAGGGAATTGATCAAATAGGGGGCTCTCTTTCTCCTTGTCATCCCATCTTAATCGCGATAAGTGATCCATGACCACATTCTTCATACCTTTTTGATTTACCATCATGAGATCAAACTCTTGAAAAATCATGAGCCACCATATGACATGGGGGCTCACTATTGGTTGATTCATCAGAAACTAGATGGCACTATGATTTGTGTGCACAAACACTTTATAGCCAAGAACATAGTGCTTGAACTTTTCTAATGCGAACACCATTGCCATCAATTCCTTTTCTGTGGTGGTGTAGTTCAGGTATGCACCTGCAACATTGTGGCTAATAGGGACATTTTTGATCATCCATCTATGTAAGCACTGCCCCCAAAGCATAATTTGATGCATCGATCATCACATGAAATGGTCTGGACCAGTCGGGTTCTTAAAGAATTGGGGTTTCAACAAGCTTCTGTTTTAGTTGCTAAAATGCTATTTCACATGTAGGGGTCTAGATAAGCAATGCATCCTTCTTTGTCGATTCCACCAATGGCTTGGAGATTTTGAAAAAATTCTTAATGAAGCGTCGGTAGTAGCCAGTATGACCAAGGAATTGCCACACTTCTTTAACTATTTTGGGTTGATAAGATAGTCCTTGGATGACCCTTATTTTTTTAGGGTCCATCTCAGTTCTTACTTTTGAGATACGGTGCCCCAAGACTATGCCTTCCTAGGCCATAAGATGGCTCTTTTGCCAATTAAGCTAGAGGTTTGTTTCGACACATCGTTTCAACAACTACTCAAGATGGTCTAGGGCTTACTTGAATGTAGCTCCATAGGTAGAGAAATCATCCATGAAAAATTCTACCTTGATACCGATCTGTTGTTGAAAAATGCTCAGAACTAATCGTTGAAATGTGGCTAGGGCATTGCATAGACCAAATGGCATCTGACGGTAAGCAAAAGTTACCCAAGGACTTATGAAAGTTATCTTTGCCTGGTCCTTTAGTGCAATCCAGATTTGGTTATAATCACTATAACCATCCAGAAAGCTATAATAGTTGTGCCCAGAAATGGTGTCTAGCACTTGGTCAACAAAAGGCAATTGTAAATGATCTTTGAAAGTTGCCATGTTGAGCAGTCTAAAGTCGATGCACATCTACCATTTGCCTTCTTTCTTGGGTATGATCATGAGTGGATTGACCCACTCACTAACTATGATAGGGTAGATGAATCCTACCTTGAGGAGTTGTTCAATCTCCTCTTTGACAATTTATTTTAATTTGGGATTCAAACGTCATTGTGGCTATCGTTTCGGCTTAACGACAGGGTTAGTGTATATCCAGTGCTGGCATATTCTTGGATCTATCCTAGTGAGCTTGGAATATGAATAAGAAAAGGCTACTAACCATTTTTCCATAACTTCATCAAAAATTTCTTTTTTTCTGTAGTAAACTTACCATTAATAATGATCAGACTTCCATTTTTCAAGAACATATACTCGATTCCAGCTGGTAGTGTCTTTAACTCAAGGGGCTCTTATTTAAAATTGTCAAGAATCTCTAGCTCTCCCCAACTAATATCATCATTTACTCCTTTGGAGAGCTGGTGATGAACTTGCTTAAGTTTATCCATACTTGCAACATATTCATACGTTAGGCCCTCAATGGGTTCCATGCACAATGTACTACTGCCAAAATCAGCTATCAGCCACTGGGTGCCTTCTTCTTTTGTGGCTACTGCACAAAGATATCTCTGAATTTCATCTTCTAGTGCACACTGCTTGTATGTAGAGATAGATGTTCACTTTACTAACCATAACTTCTGCACACAATAACACCCTGAATCATTGTACGTGATACATGTAACCTCTTCTTCTCGATCTTTCCAAATTCATTTTCTTTTGATATCTCCAAGGAAAGATCTCTAATGCTCATTTTGGCATCAACGGTGATTAAGAACGCCCTTCCCATAATAATTGGGAAGTCCCCCTTATAGTTCTCCACCTTGATTACTAGGAAGTTGGTAGGATATGACCACCCACAAACAGTGGTTACGATGTCCTCTACTAGTCCCAATGGAATAGCGATGGACTAGTCCACAAGTTCTAGCCAGATGTTGCTCTTCTTCAAGGGAGGAAGATTCCACATTGTGTACACCTCATGCGAGATCAGATTAACACCAGAACTAGAGTTAAGGAGAGCTTTACAAGGCTCATTCCCAACAATTTGCAAATATACTAGGGGACTCCTAGGATCAACTAACTTTTTGGGTAGGTTACTAGCTCAAATCCAATTAGATACAACATGGGTCAGCATTATAGTATGGATTCAAGAGGGATTTTGGTTTGAAGGGGACTCAGATGAAGGTGAGATAGAGGAGGGTGAAGGAGAAGGGTTACCAATCACTGATTTGTCNGAAGGTGAGATAGAGGAGGGTGAAGGAGAAGGGTTACCAATCACTGATTTGTCTGAGGGCTTTAGTGGATTGCAAGGTTGGAAGAAGGGTCTTTTCTTTGTTCATGGTTCCGACCTGCTTGGTGGGTTAACCAGTTGTAGGTTAACCACCCTCATAGCATTTCTTTGTTGTGATTGGGTAGGCAATTCACCCTACATGGATGAAGTAGGTGGTAGCTATGCAAGAGATGACAGAGTGGGTGAAGGGACAAGAGGAGCATGAGGATAGTAGGTGGCATCCCTCCTTGGATAGGATGATTGGTATACTTTAGGAGGGTAGTGGTGAGGTTGGTAAGTGGTAACATGACCAGAGGAGTTCCGTGGAGATGAAGGTTGCTGAACATAATAACCATAGGGATCTAGCTGTCGGTAAGGGTACTACTATCTTAGAGGTGGCAACACCCACAATTGTGGTTGTTGCCACTACTGGTACAATTTGTAAGGTTGCAGTGGAGTTCCACTTGGATAGTACTACTATGGTTGGTGAAACTATCGAGCGTTGCCTTATGGATAAGATAATCTTTTGGGTGTTTGCCTTTTTGCAAGTCGTGGATGTAAGGAATACACCCTAGATTCCTGAAAATGTGACACAATTGGGTAACATCCCTTGGGTTGTTCATATTGGTAGACATCACATCCACCATCATCATCTAAGTTGCTATCCATAGCCATCTATATCACAGCCATTTTACCCTTACCCTTAGATATGGCACATTCAACTTCCTTACATCTTCGGTGCTCATGTTCACCACTCTACTCTTTGGACTCTTCAGCAATTTTTAAGACAGCCTGAAACCTATTGTCCATGGAGTCCCATAATTGATCAACCTTAGCTATGATTTTAGATTGAAATTTCTAGAGTGGCAAGGTTTTCTAATTAGCCACCTCATCTTTGGTGAATTCATCCTTACTGTCACAAAATCAAACCCCCTTTTTTCCGATAGAAGGAACCGTGTTGTATTCTTCTACACTTTCTTGTTTTCTCAATTCCCTTTCCTCCTTGGCTACCTACTCAATTAATTTTTGAATCTGATGGACACTTAACTCTATCAATCTCCCTTGGGCATAGACACCAAGGGTTTTCCTTGTTTCAGACTGCAACTTGTCTATAATATGGCAAAGCTGATCAAGTTGAGAGTATCCATGGTGAGGGCACCTATGCAACAAAGAGTAGTATTGACCAATAGCAACATCCAAGGGCTCATGATTTCCTTGTTTCCACACTTGAATCTGCTTCCTTAGATTGGATACTTGGGAGTACATTTGATATTTGTCATTGAACAACTTCAACATGATACTTCATTGCGTAATTGATTTTGGTTCCAAGGACTGGTACCAATTTTCTGCTTCCTTTATGAGTGTCCTTGGAAATAATTTTAGCTTCTACCAATCATTCTCAATATTCTACAAGGCACATGCATCTTGAAAGGCTTGGAGATGATTTTGCAGATCAACATCGTATCCTCCCTTGAACTGGGGGATGTTGTTCATGTTCAACCTTTTTATTTTGCTATCCTTCAAGTGCCTTGTTGGAATCCTCATGGCCTTTGCAATGTTCAACATGCCTTGAGTGGCAAATAGAGCTTCATCAAGGTCATGGTGATGGTGCCTATGATGTTCTATACTATCCCTTCTTTTTTGATGATGGGTCTCTTTGGATTGCTCACGTCTTCAATCACGATTTTCCCGATGTTCCCTTCTATTTTTTTGGTCTCGTCGGTCACCTCCATCATGGTTATTCCTTCTATGGCCACGATCTGAGCCATATGAAGAAGAAGAAGAAGACGATGAAGGGGAAGAAGAAGGAGAACTTGCTCTGCACTGATGCCTATCATCCTTCCTTCGATGCTTGTGACCACGATCACGATCATGATCTTCTTTTTCCCCCTTATCCTGACTTGCTTCTCCAGATCCATTTTTTTCATTGGATCCATTTTGACCAGAACCTGGATTATGGATTGTGGATTGTACATTCTGGTTGAGGGCTCCTTGAAAAATGTAAAATAGAGAAGAATCACTAAATAAGTGGTCACCTCCATCAAATGAGCCAAGTGGAGGTGGAAAAGTTTTTAACCCCTTGCCCTTTAAAAGCTCGTGTTGGTGCTCCAGCTAATGATCCCTTAATCTTTGTGCTTCAGTGGGATGATAATTCCTTGAGTCAGGATCTCACATATCATATTCTCCATGAAGTTGTTGAAGCTTGTGTTGTGTGAGCATTAGCTGGAGCATTACTGGAATAGATCGATAGGTGGCAACACAATGTTGCCTTCCATGTTGCGCCATTGTAGCAGTTCATCTTGATGCAAGATGAAGGTGAAGTCGAGTACATACTCATCAGGATGAGCATATACCACCTGGTATTGTTGAGGCACCTAGACTACCTTGGGTAGAGATGGACTCTTGTGAGAAGAAGACATTTTGTGTTAATGAACTTATAGGCAGTGTGTAGTTAAGGTTTAATTTAATTATAATAATTTTTATTTTCTTAGGATTTGACTCTTAGGGTTTGAATAATGAGATTACTAAGTTTCACTTGGTTTAGATAATGCATGTAGAACTACAGTCCCTAGCAACGACACCAATGATGAGTGGCAAGGTGCTCCTACGCCCAACCATACAAATCATAGGCGTCCACGTGCGATTCAGTCAAATTTTGTAGACTATAATTACTAAGTACACTAGAGCTAAACAATGCATGCATGTTGTCTATTCGTTGTCTTCCCAGTCCCACTTGTGGAATGCAATTGTATGGTTAAGTGTGATTGAGGCATAAGATTTTTATTATTTTGTGTTTTATCAATTTACTCGCCTAGAACAAGAATGAAAGTAAGAGTAATTAAATGCTAAGTAAACTATGGTCTAATCTAGCCTAACGCAAGTAACCATTCTCACTTCCCAGAAACATCTTGAACTTTGTGTAAACACTGCTAGGTTGTCAAACGCTAACCATTTCTAAGCTACCAGGTGTCACACGTATGTTCGAAGGGGTTGCGCTTATGTATTTTAATGAGTTGCTTGATTAATCAAAATTATTTACTTCATGAATAACATTAATGAAAATTGCATGAAATCACAATATATAAATGCATAAGAAAGAAAGTCTCAAGTGTTGCAAGGATGAATCAAAGAGTTTGTCTTTATTGCCAACACAATGGTGGGTTTAGGTACATCAATGCTTGAATAAAGATCCATTCACACTTAGACCTCCTACTGCAGGCACTTGGAAAATATTCTAACTCTCAAATGGACAAACTACAAGAGTTTTGCTACTTGACTGCTAAAAACTACTCCTAATCATGTGCCCAAGGGCTATATTTATAGACTTAGGAGTAACCCTGCGATATCAAATGTACGATATCGCATCTTGGGCCATGATATCGCATATCCGATATCGTGTACCCGATATCACAGCCACTCTAATATCAAAGTGTATGAAAAAACATGATTTATCAGTTATGGATGAAATATTATTTAGTATTAGTAATAAGCTCTCTCTTGAGCGTTATAGATGGAATATTATTTAGCATTATCGACCAAATAAAGGTGAGCTAGCCCAAGTTACTAAAAACCATGATTTGTATTGCATGTAGATCGTTGAACTTAGAAGGGGTGGGGGTGTGGGGGTGAAAGGAGGAGAAGGAATGAATAAGTTCCAAATTTTAATTCTTTAACACCAAGAGCACATTGACTTTAACATGGTTCCCCAACTTGGGTAGTCCAGGCTTGGAATGTGGTTTCCAATCTTTCAGAACCTTTATAATCTTGAGCTCCACACTAGAGTGTTATACTGCAACACCAACAACTTAATCCCATAGGATCCTGACAAGCTCAAACAAGATGTCTTCTAGCAAGAAGCACATCAATCCCATAGGGCAACAAGGGAGAAAAATTATAAGGGATAAATGCAACTTAGTTTGTTGATCCTTGTTTGTTGAGGTACAACACACTTTACAATGAACAAATGATGATACAATGAAGAGCTACAAAGATTACAATAATTCATAAAATGATAGTATAATGATTACACATAATCTTGCACATTTCCCAATGCATATGACATCTTCTTATAACTACCATGTTTCTAAATCCTTTTTGGAATTCATGCAACGGCTAGGCAATGGTCACTAATAGTTTTTGAAGACATATTCTTCGTGTTTGAGACGTCTTTCTGAATTGCCTTCTATTATGGGAAGATGTCTTTGTTTGGGAAAGACATCTTTGTTTGATGGGAGACATCTTTTTGAATTTGGCCTACATTCTGTGAAGATATTTTTTGTCTGGTAAAGATGTCTTTGCTTGAGGAAAGACATCTGTTGTTTCTTGAAGAAATCTTTATTTGAGTTCACTCCAAATCTACCATGAAGTATACTATTTTCAGAGACAACTTTCTTCAACTTTCTTTGTCCTTTGAATTCATTGTTCCTTTCCCATGCTCATCAAACTTTCAGAGATATTCTTCCAAGGTTTTTTCCTGTAAGCACAACAATCACACACACACAAACAACCTATGTTCTCCATTTTCCTTAAGGTTTTAACATACCAAAAGATCAAAAATCTTCTCCTTTTTGGTAATGTCCTAAACTTAAGAAAATGGGTTAGTCTTGTGTCAACATATAAACATATAAACTATTTCTCCCCCTTTTTGGACATAACCAAAAAGGTGAGGTAAAATCCCCCTAAATTAAAGCATAGAGAAAAAAATAATGTTTTTGGTGTTTTGTATTTGTTGTATTTGTTTTTATGTGAAGTAGGAAAGAATGAAAAGACTTATATGATAGGACAAGGTCCTATCCTCATATCTTTACATAGAGATGCCAACTGATGTTCATCTAGAGGTTTGGTGAAGGCATCAGCTAGTTGACTCTCGATTCCAATGAATTCTAGCGTTACATGACCATGTTGTGTATGCTCTCATATGAAATGGTGGTGAATCTTAATATGTTTACTATGAGAATGTTGGATGGGATTCTTTGTCATGTTGATGAAACTCTTGTTATCACAGTAAATAGGAGTTGAGTTTGTGATTACTCCTAAATATTTAAGAGTTTCTTTCATCCAAAGTAATTAAGCACAACAACTTTCAGTAGAAATATAGTTAGCTTTTGTTGTTGAGGAAGCTGTAGAGGTTTTCTTCTTAGTTTTCCATGAGACAAGACTTCTACCCAAGAAGAAATAGTTGCCACTAGTGCTACGACAATCATAAGAACAACCTACCCAATTTGCATCATAATAACTAGCAAGATGAAGGGAGAAATCCTTTGGATGCCAAAGGCCCTAGTTAGTAGTAGCTTTCAACTAGTGAAAAATACATATAATAGCCTAGTAATGAGAATCTTTTGGAGCTGACTGATATCTAGCACACAATCCTACATTTAAAGCTATATTTGGTCAACTTGCAATTAGATAAAGAAGACTACCAATCATACCTCTATAAAGCTTGGGATCAATTGGCTTACCTTGATCATCTTTAATGAATTTAGAATTTTCAGCCATTGGATTACCTTTAACTTTAACATCAGCCAAGACATATTTGAGCAGAAGATCTTTTACATATTTGGTTTGACATAAGAAGGTTCGATCAGTTATTTGATAGATTTGAAACCCAAGAAATTTTTCAAGTTCTTCCATCATGCTCATTTCAAATTTAGACTACATGATATTAGAAAACTTGTTGCAAAGAATTTCATTAGTGGCACCAAAAATAATATTACCAACATAGATTTGAACAATTAAAAGATCTTTACCTTCTCTTTTAAGAAATAATGTAACATTAGCTTTACCCCTTTTGAATCAATTTGATGTGAGGTGTTGAGAAATCTTTTCATACCAAGCTCTTGGAGCTTGTTTAAGACCATACAGAGCTTTCTTGAGCTTGTAGACATGGTTAGTCTTGGTTGAATTAACAAATCCCTTAGGTTGTTGATGAGTGGCGAGGTACCCCTACACTCAACCATACAAATACGAGTGTGCACGCACGATTCGGTCGAACTTCGCAGAATAAATGCCTTAACACCATAAGAAACACTTGGGGTTAATC
>MNCI01000949.1:50362-68339 GCA_015680685.1 Gnetum montanum
GAGTGATCAATCTGCCAGAGCTTCGCTACTTCTAGCCAGGATTTTGAAATGAAGGGAGTGCTGCCTCTTATTTATAGATATGGCGGCGGACTGCGATATCGCGTACGCGATATCGCAGTAGAAGAGGCGATATCGCAGCGCAGTGCATGTCGCGTCTCATCAGTTGTTCAATGTAAACTTCTTCTTGAATGGTTCCATTTAAGAAGGCACTTTTGACATCCATTTGATAGAGCTGGATGTTGTTAATGCTAGCATAGGCAAGCAGAAGTCTACTAGATTCTAGCCTAGCAGCAGGAGCAAAATTTTCATCAAAATCTATTCCTTCTTGTTGGTTGTATCCTTTGGCAACCAATCTAGCCTTGTTTTTAATGATGTTTCCATTATCATCAATCTTGTTCCTAAAGATCCATTTTGTTCCAATAATAGGTTTATCAATGGGCCTAGGTGTTAACTCTCATACATCATTTTTAGCAAAATGAATAAGTGCATCTTGCACAGTAGAAATCCAACCTTCCTCTTTTTTTACTTCCTTAAAGGTTTTGGGTTCAAGTTGAGAGAGATATGCAGAGAAGGCACACATTTCTTTGATTTGGCTTCTAGTATGAACACCATCTTGGACTTCCCTAATAACATTATTGAGAGAGTGAGTTTTGCAAAGCCTAGGTATTTTTGATAGAGTGGGAGATATCTCTTGATCATCATCATTCTCTTCCTCTTCATGAGCACTACTAGTTTTCAAATTTTTGTCATCTTACACTAAAGGTGGACTAGATAATTTCTTAATGGGAATAGCTTCATCATTAGGTTGAGGATAACTAATTTCATAATAATCTATCTTGACATTTATGGTTTCCTCCACAATATTTGTTCTTTTGTTAAACACTTTGTATGCTCTACTTACTAGAGAATATCCTAAGAAAATTCCTTCGTTGATTTTTGCATCAAACTTCTTCAAGTTATCTTTATCATTCAGAATATAGCATTTTGAACCAAAAACATGAAAATAAGATATTAAAGGTTTCTTGACAATCCATAATTCATAAGGAATTTTAGAAGTGAATCTTCTTACCAGAACTTTGTTGGACACGTAATTGGTGGTGTTGATGGCTTCAACTCTAAAGTGATGAGGAAGGGTTTTATCATTTAATATTATCCTTCCTATCTCATTCAAGATTTTGTTCTTCTGTTCAGCTACATCATTTTGTTGAGGAGTTCTTGTAGTAGAAAATTGATGTAGAATTCCATTTATTTGATAGAATTGTTTAAATTTTTCATTTTTGAACTCACTTCCATTGCCACTCTTGATAACCTTAATACTACATCCTTTTTCTTTCTAGATCTGATTACTAATTCTAAAAAAATGATCAAACACCTCATCTTTGTGATATAAAAATGCAACCCAAGTAAAATTAGAATAATCATCAATAATGATCAAAAAAATATCTTTTCTTTCCTAAGTTGAGAGTTTGAATTGGACCAACCACATCCATATGAAGTAGATCTAAGGGATGAGCAGTAGAAATACAATTTTCCTTACCAAATCTTACCCTTATTTGTTTCCCTTTTTGATAGGCTTCACATGCATTTAAGTTGAAATTTGTAAGCTTAGGGAGATGATGAACCATTTCTAAAGAAACCAAGGTTTGAGGAATTTATTTATTTATGTGGCCTAGCTTCCTATGCCAAAGATGTGTATCATCTATACAACTTACTAAACACTTGGATTCAAGGCTAGCAAAATTTCCAAAAATAGTGGTATACACATTTCCTTTTCTAGATCCTTTAATCACAACATTTCCAGTAGATAAATATTGTATTCTACAACTTTCTTTTGAAAAAGTAACATTGAAATTTGATTCACAAAGTTGAATTACACTAAGGAGATTATGTTTTAATCCATCAATGAAAAACATTTTGTTCATAGTTGGTAATCCCTTACCTTTTCCTCCTATGGTACCAATACTTGTTATAGGTGCTGCCATGTCATCTCCAAAAGTGACTGTACCACAATTTTATTCCTTGAAATGGATGAAGTAGGATTTGTCACCTGTCATGTGCCTTGAACACCCACTGTCAATATACCATGTACTAGTGTTATCATTGGAGAAAGTAACTTGAGCCATTAAATGCTTTTCTGTATTTTCTTCTTTTTCTCTCCAAACCTACATAGTTTACTTTCTAGGTTGGTTTTGCAAAGACCAAGAGTAGTGATGCATTCTAAGATAACAAAAAGCTTGAATATGACCATGTTTACCACAAAAGAAGCATTTCAAGTTTTTAGGCTTAGGAGATTTGCCAAGCTTGGATAAACGCTATTTTTGATTTTTGGAATTCCCCATAGAGCTCTTGTTCATCTACTCAAACATTTTTGTCAAATTTTGAGCCTCAACCCTAAGGTCTAAGTTTTTATTTTTGAGATAAGAATATTCATCATTAAGCACTTTGATTTTTATTTCTTTGGCATGTAAAGTATCTTTTATTTTAGTGCAAAAATTTTGGAAAAAAAAAATGTTATGGAAAAATATCTCATACCTATCTTCGAAGGAAGTATCATTTTGATAATCATAAGAATTGTCAACTCTATAGGCATCATTTTCTATCATTTTGAAGGTAATGAAGGAAATAAGATACTTACCTTGATAATAGATATCAAAAATGAATTGTGCATACATATTGATGATGTACATTATGCTATTTATCCACATGTGTTCGATGTTGAGTATCCCTTCCCTGTTCACTCTTGAAGATTGATGTAGAGTACCAGGCTTTGATACAACTTGTAGATTGTTGAACTTAGAAAGGGGAGGGATGAATAAGTTCCAAATTTCAATTCTTTGACACCAAGAGCACACTAATTTTAACATGGTTCCCCAACTTGGGTAGTACACACTTGGAGGGTAGTTCACAAGCACATCTCCAAACTTTGTTCCTTCCAAATTGTGGTTGAAGGGTCCACATCCTATACAATCTTCAAGGCTCACTATGGAGTGTTGTGCTGCAACACTGGCCACTCAACCTACAAGGTCCCATCAGGCTTGGAATGTGGTTTCTAGGCTTTCACAACCTTTACAATCTTGAGCTCCGCACTGGAGTGTTGTACCACAACACCAACAACTCAATCCTGCAAGATCCTACCAAGCTCAAATAAGATGTCTTTGAGTAGGAAGCACATCAACCCTATAGAGCAACAAGGAAGAATAATTACAAGGGATAAATGCAACTCAATTTGCTGATCCTTATTCGTTGAGGTACAACACACTTTACAATGAACAAATGATGATACAATGAAGAGCTGCAAAGATTATAATAATTCACAAAATGATAGTACAATGATTACACATAAGCTTGCATATTCCCCAATGCATATGATGTCTTCTTATAACTATCATGTTTCCAAATCCTTCTTGGAATTCATGCAACAGCTAGACAATGGTCACTAACTGTCATGGAAGATGTTTTCTTCATACCTGAGACATCTTTTTGAATTTTCCTTCTATTCTAGAAAGATGTCTTTGTTTGGGAAATATTTCTTTGTCTGAAAGGAGACATCTTTGTTTGACAGAAGATGTCTTTCTAAATCTGGGCTACATTATGTGAAGATGTCTTTCTTTGGTGAAGACATTTTTGTCTAAGGAAAGACGTCTACTATTTCTTGAAGACTTCTTTGTATAAGTTCACTCCAAATCTACCAAGATGTCTACTGTTTCCTAGAGATGTCTTTCTTGAGCTTTCTTTGTCATTTGAATTCATCGTTCCTTATCCACGGTCATCAAAATTTAATAGATCTTCTTCCAAGGTTTTGTGCTATAATTACAATAATCACACACATAAAACCAACAAATGTTCTTCATTTTCCTTAAGGTTTTGATGTACCAAAGGATCAACATTACATAGTTGACATAATCTTCCTTTGCAAGGAAGTTTGAGACATCTACCTATTTCATGTCTAAAATGACAAGATCTCATTCATGCTATGCTAATTTTGCATTGTAAATGATGAGGAATAGTAGTAGATAAATAGTTTGCCTTCGAATTAAGGCATTTGCTGATATTATTCAAATAAAATTGATTTTCCTCCTTCTACATTTTCCTAAAGTTTTTGAAATACTAGTTCTTTTACCAAATTTTGAACTTGGTTATGATTAAATTAAAGAATGTACCTTTGAATATTCCATTTATTAAGTTATAGAACTCTCTCATGAACTCTCTAATGGGAATAAGCTAATCATTTGAGCCACCTACCATATTAGACTTCATGTTTGGTCATCAACCATGCTTTTTAATATTTTGCAACATCTTTCAAACTAGATGCATATGATGCTTGAGAAGATAGCCCTCTTCTTCAAAAAATGATAAAAGTCAGTAGGTACATATAACCTTTCTTTAAATAAAAGTTCACCCAAACATAAAATCAAAAATTATCATATCCACTCCTTCTTTGTTGGATAGTCATAAGCCCCCTTTATCGATTCTTGTTTTCCTCATACTTAAGAACATAGATATACCTATGGATGCTAAGGAAAACCTATTGCTTAATCTTGCTTCATTTATTATTTAGATGTTTGAGAATTTCCAAGTTCACCCAAATCCAAAATTGAAAACTATCATATCCACTCCATCTTTGTTGGCTCTAGATGGTCTTAAGCCCCCTTTATCTAATCTTGTTTTCCTCATACTTAAGAACCTAGATATACCTATGGGTGCTAAGGACAACCTATCTCTTAATCTTGCTTCATTTATTATTTAGATGTTTGAGAATTTCCAAGTTGTCATTGCTTGGACAAGGGTTTTACATTTCCGTCATCATCACTACTAGTGTAGGGATTTGCCAAACATTTGCCCTATCTTTGGGTATTTTGTTATGGAAAATACTAACGAAAGTCAAAAATTCCTATATTAAAATTTAAAAGAACTCGCAAAAGTATGCATTAATAGAAGAAAATATTTATGTCATGGCCAACAACCCAAAAATGCATGTCTTGGTTGCTCTATACCAAACCCTCGTTAATACCAAGATATTTGAAATACCAAACAAAAATGCACATGCAACCTTTAGTCTTGGTAGATGGAAGCATAGGTAGTAGAGTGCTTAGGGTGCAACAAAACATTTAGCTCATCTTTGGCAAATATTATTTGATTCATTCTTTAGTTTAAAAGAAAGTTTTTATGAATCGTGTTAAAATAACATTGGTGCTTTCTTTGTACTTAACTTTTATCATGTGATTTTGTAAATTTAACAAAAGTAAGATTAAATGAGCTTACTTCAAATTTTATTTTTCAAAACACAAATATTTGTATAAAGTATTTTATATCTAATTTGAAAGAAATGCTAATAATATGTTACATTTCTTAACTATTATGGTACACGAGTTGGCCTTAGATTTTAATAACACACCTAATATTCAAATCCCTAAATGTTTTGTTTGAACTTTGAGGTATGAAATAACCAAATAAATGAACGTTGGACTTTTGAGGAAAAAAACATAAACAATTGCCAAGACACAACATTTTAGCTTATACAATACATTTATGCATTCTTTTATATACCTTACTAAAAGGGATGATGATGTTTGAATCTATGTTGAAACATTAAGAAACAAAGTATAAGCATGAGATACAGCTGAGATGGTTAGTTCACAAGACCGGCACAAGCACTCTTCTCCAACTTAGAGGCATGTTCAAGGTGTTTTGACACAATGGAATTTCAGTTTTTTTTAAAAAAGTAATTTACAATCAAGTTTCAATTAGAAAAATAACCAAAAATATAGACGAAGTATGAAAATACATCTAAGAATAATCTACCATTTTTTTTTACATACGATGGGGATGTTTTCACATAGTTTAAAATGCAAGAAACAAACAATATACTCCCTCATTTTTAGGTTGACGATCTAGACCCTCGGTGCAGGGCAGACATGGCAAAACAACAGCAGCAGCATGAACGTGAAAAAGACAGGCTTCTCACTACTAGTTTTTTTCTCCTTTTTCATTTTGCATTGTCAAGATAGATCCTCTGCATTTTAACCCATCATCCTCGTTGGGAGTGAACATTGAAGGCCCGTAATTCTGCGTGGCCTCCTTATGAACAGGGGTATAAACTTTGAAACGTATGCTTCACATGAATGGAGGTGACAGGGGATTCTGTTCAAGTTATATTTGATTGTAGGTTAAAAATACTGTAATTGAGCTAACCTCTCCATTGCGTATAAATATGTGCTGCTGTTTTTGGTTGAAGGCATTGATTGAGCATTCAACTATATAGAGTTCAACTATATAGAGTTCGTAGCAACAGCAGAGTGAACAATTAAGGAGTCAGAAGATGTTGGATAGCAGGGTTCGCATTGAGTGGGTTTGTATTTCTAATTATGTTGTGAGAAATAATGAGGTGTTAGTCTAGTAGCAAAACTCAAAGTCATGGATTGAATTCTGATAAGCATTGTAAACGTATTTTAGAATCGCAGTTTGGAAACTGTATATAAAGGTGTATTCTCCCTTTGCTCTTCTCCTCTATTCTCTTCAATTTATCTGTTATGAGTTCTTTGATTTCATTTGTTACTGGGTGCAAGAGCCTTAATATTAAACTACTATGCATAATCCCATTTTCAAATTATTTTGCTGGTTAACAAGAGATTCTACGTTACTCCATCCATTTTAAATTTTTGTTTTACCAAACACTGACGTTTGGCATCCGATACCAATGTTTTGGGCGTCTTCTAATTTATCTTTAGCTTTAAGTACGTCAATGTCTTCGGCTTCTTCTACTTTACCTTTCACTTTTGTTTTTTCTCTTTTCTCTAATCTCTCTTCTTTTTCAAAGTAGTACGCCTTCGATATTCTGTAGTGATTGCTGAGGTAATACTTGGATGGTACGATGCCAATGGATGCCTTGCCTGAGTTTCAATCTGTTATTATTTAACAACACCCTTTTCTTTTTAAAAGCACACAAATGTCTTGATTTCCTTGGGCTCTTTTATTTTACCTTTTACTTTTGTTTTTATTTTTACTTTTTCAAAGTAATACTTGCACGGCAGGAATCCAGTTGCTTGCTTGAGCTCTAATCTGTTATTATTCATATTCAACATCGCCAAGGACTTATTGCAAATATCTATTTACCACTATAAATATTCCATGTAGTTCAGCCATTCTCGCAGAGGTATTCTTAATACGCACCATACCTCAACTTGGACCTGACCCAATTCAAGGTGGAACGGTAGAATCGGCCTCTTTGCGTAAGTTCTTTACCCGATATTTACTTGTAATATCAGCTTGGAGCATATTTTGAGAAATTTGTCATTAATCATAAGATCTGCCATGCAATGCAAAATCGAATCCGATTCTGCCCATTGCAATGCAAAATCGAATCCGATTCTGCCATGCAATGCAAAATCGAATCCGATTCTGCCAATTGCAATGCAAAATCGAAGCCGATAGAAAATCGGACTGGACATTTAATCTATAGTTTATATTTTAATTGATTTTTTAAGTTTACTGTATTGTCATTAATTCTCATACCAGGGAAAACTAAAATTTCTAGATTTGATTTTCTACTCTAACTGAGCTTTTAAATGAAAAAAAATTAGAAAATGCAGCTACCGACATGGGTGGATATAACTGCTCTATTTTTCTGGTATTGACAATTTTGTTTTTTTGGAAAAAGTTTCTGATAAATTAATATAGAAATGGATATGTACAGGATAGACAATGGCTACTTTTTCTCCTCTAATAAAGCTAATAAACATTTTGTTTATTCTCATGAAGCATCCATGCTAATATTTTTATAAGGATATATGTTGGCAGATTTTTTTCCTGATAAAAGTAATAAACATTTTGTTTATTTAATAAGAGGTAGCTTTGCTTGTTTGTATTATTAGGTAAAAGGTTACAAGTTTTAGTCTAGTTTAAATCATTTTCAAGTTCTAAGTTCTACTCAAGTATCCTGCCTATGTCTTAACGCAATATATAGTCAAAGAATTTCAAGTTTGAACATTAGCCAACTTCGTAATGTTGGGAGTAGGCTAGGATAATGATGATGAGTTAAGAGTTCTAATATTTTATCATCTTAATGGGCATTCCATCTAGTAAAGATTGCTAATTCAAGTTAAACTTGAGGCATCATTATATTCTTCTCTAGTTCTTGTAATGTTTCATGTTAGCTATATAGCTTGAGTGTACCTATGGTTAAATTTTTTTAGGTTTTCAATACACCAAAATTCCCTCTACCCCAACCTTTCTTGCATAGCCCCCACCCCAAAATTCCACCTAGTGTCCTATTTTTTAAGGAGATGTATCTTAGGTAGTTTAGGTTGATCCCATTTTGTTGGAACAAGGCTAAGATGATAAGGATGATGATGTTTTTTTAGGTCATCTAACTTATTAACCATCTTGACTATTTCTTATGTGCATCTACTTGGATAATTTCTCTAATATATTAATTTCATCTCTAGTTTAAAAGATATATTTTTAGGACCATGTTAAATTTACCATAGTTCTTCCAATGTATTATGTTGGCTATATGTCAAATTTCTTGGGTTTTCAATAACCAGTAGTACTCCTTTACCTTAACCTTCCCTCTTGTGTGGCCCCCACCCCAAAATTCCACCTAGTATCCTATTTTTATGGATATGTATCTTAGATAATTAAGTTTGACTCCATTTTATTGGAACAAGATAGGATGATAAGGATGATGATGTATTTGAGGTGATCCAACTTATTAACCATCTTAAATATTTACTAAGTCTAGGTACTTGCACAATGTATTTACTACACTAATTTTATCTCTAGTTTAAAAGAATTTTTTAGCAACATGTTAAGTTTACTAGACCTATGTGCTTGATAGCATTGAATATTGATACGCTTTACATCAAATATTAATTGCTTGGTGCCTTATTTAAGTGCGAATTTACTATGTGATTTTGATAAAAGTAGGATTGAATGAACCTAGCTTTAAATGTTATTCTTTAAAAAATAACTAAAAATATGTCCCATTCTTTTTAAGTTTAATTGATTTGGCAGGGTTTTATAATTTTGACAAAAGCAAGACTAAATAAACTTAGTGTTAAACATAATTTTTAAATAATCAAATAATAGTATATATCAAATTTTCAGTTTGATTTCTTTAAAGAGTTTGATATTTGAAATAAATCTAGGTGACAATCCAGAACTTTATAATTTAAAATTTCAATATCAAAAGTTTTACCACTAAATACCTCAGGATTCTATACAATTGGATTACTTCTGTAATGCATTTCATATTCTTTATATATGATACCTGTTTTGATCCTGAATTCCATGAGCACCTAATAGTGATATAATTAGATGTTTTGTTTGAGCTTTGAAATACAAAATTACCATATACATTAAACTTTGAGGTTTTTAGGCAAAGGAACAGAAACAGTTTGGAGAATACATCTAAGAATGCAGTGTTTATTCTTTTAGATACCCAGGACAAAGGCGATAGGTTTGAATATACTTTTTTTAAGGGGTTAAAAACAAACTATATATCTCATAGGCTGAATACGTAATTTCTGTGTTGTCCATTTCACAATATTAATGCGAAACTTGGCATTTACAGATACCTACCAACCAGTGTGTGGACAATGGATGGAGGAGTGACGGTTCCAACCGATATCATTTCTGATGACATTGAAAATGGGTTTCCTTCGATTGGTCAAAGGCCAGGGCCCAGGCCCGATCTAATCTATAGTGTCCCTTCAGACATGGCAGAGATGGCAAAAAAGCAGCCGCATGTGTTTGAAAAAGAAATGCCTGTCAGTGTTTTCTCACCATGCATTGTCAGCATAGGTCCTCTGAATTTTAACAACCCATCATCATCATCCATGGGAAATAAAATCAAGAAAGAGGCATATGAGAAGATGAAGAAGGACCACGCAGATGTTATAAACAGAAGACCAGGATTCCTCGCAGCCCTTGTCCAGCGTATCGTAGCGCGTGAGGAGGAAATTAAAGAATGCTACGCGGACCGTGCAAAGATTCCACATGATTTAAGCGGCCCCACCTTTGCAGGCATCATGCTTTTGGACTCCTGTTTTCTGCTGCAGCTGCTTGATTTGGTCAGTGATGAACGGCATTCGAACAAAGATGACGAAAGGAACAAAGATGAGTGGCCACTCCTCGCAACAGTATTCGAAGACCGTCATCTGAAAGCGATGGTGCTTCAGGATATTTTCAAGATAGGGAACCAAATTCCACTGTTCGTAGTTGAAACGGTGGCCGACGAATTTCAAATATCATCATTTCGATCACAGGTTACGAAAACCCTGCTCAGAATCTGTCCGTTATCTTTTGATCGTCATTTTGGTGACAGTTATGATCAGGTAAACACAGCATGTGACAACGAAAATCCCCATCTTCTTTCTCTGCTCCATTGCTTCTTGTGCGCCTCAAGGACAGGACGGATTGAAGAAGAAAACATAGCAGAAAAAATCGTAGACAGACTCGATCAAATTCTAGGAGGATGTCTTGATTTGTTTAATGCTTTCTGTTTTAGACCGTGCGACCTACTAATTTGCCATAACAGGACAGAAAGTAATCAGTCATTGAATGCTCTGTGGCGGGTACCGTTGTTTCTTCTGCGCTGGATTGTCACGTTCGTGACCGGCGGGACGTGTCTGCTATTCCTTCTGGTTACTTTTGTTTTGTTTTTTGTTTTGATTTTTGTGTTAGCAATCGTCGCTGTGATCTTAGGATCAGGAGTGGGAACATTGCTTCTGCCCTTTTTCATAATAGCTTGCCTGTGGCCTCGGCGCCGTTTCAAGCAGCAGGGACCTGCCGGCAACATGTTTAGGGCAGAGAACCTTGCACCTCATATTTCTATTAAACCTCACAAGGGAGGCATAAATGGTATCCAGTTTACCTTAAACGATGATTCATCACTTTATTTGCCACAAATAAAAGTGGAAGAGAGCAGCCGCGTGATTCTGCACAACGTGATTGCCATTGAGCAACGTCTGGCCAATAAAACAGTGTGCAACTACGCTCTTCTCATGGGCAATCTATTGCAGACGCCCGAAGATGTGGAGGTATTGGAAGACAGACAAGTTCTCATAAGTCAAATCGAGCATTTGCCGCAGAAGATCCTGCCAAGTAGACAATTTATGAAAAGGAGGCAGCACGAGCAGCAGCAGAAGAACAAGGATAGAAATTGGACAGTGCGCATGTTTCAAGGCTTACAAGAGTCGGCAGCGGCAGCGGCAGCGGCAGCAGAGTTGCAGTGGTGGGATTGGACAGATTGCTGCATAAAAACGTTGAGGCAGTTGCAAGAGGACATTCCGGAGCCATCGCGGTTGGCGGGACACAGAATATCGATGCGGTGCAGTTTTGGATGAAGGATTTAGGGAGGCGTTACGCTGCAAATCCATGGGTGGCTCTCTCCACTGCTGCCGCTGCAATCCTGCTTTTCATGACGGCGGCACAGGTCGTCTGTTTGTTCGTTAACTGCAGCAGCAGCAGGATGTCGTCTCCTCCTCTATAACTTGTGATGCTCGCCATTATTCTTCTTTTGCTTTTTCTCTCTCGCATTGTGTCTGTTAATTCGTTAGTGGTGACACGTTGCTTTCTCATGCTACTACATATTTTTAGCTTTGGTTTCCAACTCTCTTGTTCTTTCCTTTGTGGTGCATCCTATGCAATTTGCTTTGGTTTCCAACTCTCTTGTTCTTTCCTTTATCGTGCATCCTATCCAATTTGTGAGTTGTAATTTGAAAAAGATGTTTAAGTTACCTGAATTAGAGTATTCTGAAACTAAATATCAAACATTGATAATGAATTTAATGATACCAGGTAATCGCAGGTACATCTACTTCTGTTTACAAAAGCAAAGGGTAAAAAGCAACCATGTAAATATTGGAATGACGGAAAGAGAACTCATGTACTCAAATAACATTTTTGGGACAAGGTTAAGGCTAATATGACAACAATGATTAAAGCATCATAATTTAATTTACTATACACTAAAAAAATAACTATAACATAAACTTTAATATATATTTAAAGAATATTCCAAAATATATTAGAACTTTAGAAATTATTTTTTTATCCTATATACTATTTGACGAATAACTTTGTATAAGAGAATAGTATGTTGTTACACTTTTTCTCTATTTTTGTTACTGTACATTTTCATAAAAAATTATTTGCTATTTTCTTTTTCCATAAGCCATTTCTCTTCTAGTTCTCTAGTTATTATGCAAATTTAGAAGATATGGTACATACCTAGTAAGTGTTGAAATTACAATCATATTACTGTTTCAAAAGCTATGCTTAAACAAATTAGCCCATGGTGGCTTTATTTTAATGAAGGAGCTTGGGCTACTCATTCATCTAGATCGTATACCACTTGGACTAAGTTTGGTATAGATTGTATACCTCTTGGAGTAAATTTGGTATCACGGTAGTTTCCTATCTTCATATGCATGATATATAGATTACATGGAAGAAGGGTTCTAGCCTCTTCATCAAAGTCTTCCTATCGATATTTATTTTCAATATATGGGAATTGTTTCTCCTCAACGTCCTCTTTTTGAAAGTGAAAACTTATTTTCTCATGTTTTTCTTAAGTGTCTAGTTACTCAACATGCTTGGAAATGGACATATAGAATTTTTAACAGCTTTTAGCCAAACATCAACGATATCATTCTTATTGATAAACCTACTTTGTATACTTTGCTTTTTTGCATTTAGAAGTGTCTTCAACTACTTGTTCTTTATTCTATTTAGAAGCTTCAACGTGCAGTTATTTTCCAACATCAAGAGCGTATTTATGACCTTTCTTCAATAGTTAAATATTTTATTCTCAAACATGTTGCTTTTCAACAACAACTTCAAGCAAAAAAGCTTTCAGTGAAAACTAAACAATTAGTTTGTTTCTTATAGTATTAATGTCTTTTTCTTTTGGCAACTCAAGTCAAGGTAACAAAGGATCCAATGACAAAGAAGAATCTAGAGGGGCAAGTCAAGGTAGGGATGTAGAAAAAAAGCAAGATTAAGATTGTGGTTGCAATTGCTGAAGAGGTGGTAGCAAGCACCGTGATGATGCTAGTTCTCCTTCATCTTCCGCTTCATTTTCTTCTTCTTCCTCTAGCTCTAACTGTGATTGTAGAAGGCAATACCATGATGGAGGTGACCGAAATGAACAAAATGATCAATGGGACCAAAATGACCGAAGGGATGGTTGGGAAAGGCAAGAACAAGGGCACAGATGTTTAAGAGAGCCACATTGCCATGAATGAATGGTAGTAGAGGGCATCGTAGGCACCATGATCAAGGCCTCAATGAGCCTCTACTTGCTACCTGAAGTATGCTTAATATTATAAAGGCAGTAAGAATTCCAACAAGGCACATGAAGGATAGCTAGATCAAATAGTTAGATATGAATAATATTCCTCGATTTGAAGGAGGATATAACTCTGATCCATAGAACCATCTCCAAGCTTTCCAAGATGCATGTGTCTTGTAGAACATAGAGAACGAGTGGTAGAAACTAAAGTTGTTCCCCAGGATAGTTATCAAAGAAGCAAACAACTAGTACTAGTCCTTAGAGCTAAAATCTATCAGACGATGGAGTACCATGCTTGTGTTGTTCAATGATAAATATCAAATGTACTACAGAGTGTCCAACTTAAGGAAGAAAATCTAAGGATGGAGACAAGGAATGCACAAACACTTGGATGCTACCATTGGTTGATACTATGCCTTAATGCACAAATTTCTAGGCCATGGTTATTCTCAACTAGTTCAACTTCGCCACATTATAGATAGGCCTCGATCAGAAATGAGGAGAACCCTTGGTGTCTATGCCTAAGGATGACTGTTAGAACTAAGTGTCTATTAGATACAATAATTAATTGAGTAGGTAGCCAAAAAGGAGGATGAATTAAGAAAATGAGAAAGTGCAAAAAAGTACAACCATGATCCTTCCGTCTGCAAGCAGGAGGTTCGATTTTGTGATAGTGAGGACGACTCCATACTTAATAAGGGGATGAATAAGAAATCCTTGCCACTTAAAAAATTTCAGTGTGAATATATAGCTAAGGTTGATCAGTTATGAGACTCCATGGATAGAAAATTTCAAGTTGTCTTCAAAATTGCTAAAGAGTCCAAAGAACAAGGTAGTGATCATGAACACAGGAGGTGCAAGGAAGTTGAATGTGCTTATCACAAAGGTAAGGGCAAGATTGCTACAATCAAAGAAGTTGCAGATAGTGAATTAAATGATGATCGTGGGTGTAACGTTTGTTAATATGAGCATCCTAAGGGATGTTGCCCTATTGTGTCACATCTATAGGAGTCTATGGTGTATGCCTTAAATCCATGACTTACATAGAGGCAAACATCCAGAATATTACTTTATCCTCAAGGTAATTTTAGGCAGTTCCACCAACAACAATTATATTATCCAAGTGGAGCTCCACCGCAACCATATGAATAGTATCAATAGTAGCAGCAACTGCACTCATGGGTGCTAGCACCACCAAGGCAACAATACCCTTATCGACAGCCTAATCCATATGGTTACTATGTTTAGCAACCCATGTCTCCACGTGACTCCTCTAGTCATGTCTCTAATTTTCAACCTCACTACCATCCTTCAAATTATTATCGAGCTCATTCTCTAAATGAAAGAAGGGATACCACCTCTTACCCTTATCCTTCTCCTATCCTTGCACATGTTCCTCCTTCACCCACATAGCTACCACTTGCTCCACCTATGTAAGGTGAACTACTAGCTCAACCACAACACCGTAATGCTATAAGGGCTATTAACTTACAACCAATTAACCAATTAGATGGGTTGAACACTTGATCAAAGAGAAGACCTTTCTTTCAACCCCACAGTCCACCTAAGCCCTCTCATATACCCATGGTGGATGACCCTGCCTTTGCATCTTCCTCTATACCCAATGCCTTCAAGTCCCCTTCAAACCAAAATATACCTAGGATCCATACCGTCATGCTTACTCATACTGTATCTGATTGGATCCATGCTAGAAACCTTCCTAGTTGATTAACTGATCTTAGAAGTCCTCTAATTTATTTACAGATTGCTAGGAATGAACCATGCAAGGCTCTTCTTGATTCAGGTTCTAGTGTCAACTTAATTTCTCACAAGATGTATACTGCATGTGATGAGTCATGAATTTGTTAGCTGCGATATTGCAGCCATGATATCGCGTACACGATATCACGTACGTGATATCAAAGCCTAGACGTGATATCGCGTACGTGATAGCGTAGCCTGTCTCCTCATCTATAAATAAGAGGTAGGCAGATCTGGCATGTAGTTTTTAGAGTTTTTGGGAAGTCTTTGAGTTTTTAGAGTCCTTAAGTTTTTATTAGTTTTTCTCTCAAGTGCATGCCCACCGTGTGGTGATTGTAATTGTATGGCATCCTTATTCGAGTGCAACGTACTTGGACACGCACATGACCGGCAATAAAGATTGAGATTACTTCATCATTGTAGCATCCACTTAACTTAATTATTCATTTAATTGTTATTGTTATTTACTACTTTCTTAGTTAATGTCTCTTTACCCTTATCTCCTAGTAACACAGAATGAGTACGACTTAATCATGAGAATTTAAGTGTGACTACTTGGTAACCCAATAGCGTACCTAGGCCATGCGTTTGGTAATCCCAATGGTAGTCATGCACAAGGTCCAAGATGTGTACAAATGATTAAGGAAAGGATGCTCATCGCACTTAGGCTAGTTTAGATTCTCTCTCACACTCTCTCTCCTAGTTTAGTTGATATTATTTCCCATTATCCCTAGGAGTAGCATTAGTGTAGGAACACATCATACACCTCACTCTGGACTAAACCATATGTGACAAAGCTAATACTAGTCCGGGTGGGAAGACAACAAACTACAATCTACAAATAACTGTCTGGATACCACAACTAGTCCATCTGCGCAGTTCGACCGGATCGTGTGCGAAACACTCATATTTGTATGGTTGAGTGTAGGGGTACCTTGCCACTCATCATTGGTACCATTGCCGGGGATGGTGCTAGTTATCTAGATTAGTTATATCATACAAGGTCGCTATATAGGAATTAATGATATATCTTTCAGGAAGAAATAATTACAAAAATTCACATACACATTCACACATAATTGCAGAATCATGCCTCTCCTACAAGACTACGATAATGTCATATCTAGTGAGGCAATTCATTAGAGAACCAATGAATTATATGACAATGAAGATTGGAGTACGTAATCTGAGGTGGGGGTTTCTTATAAACATAAACAAAGGCAGCATCATCCCAACACATGAAAGCATAACTTACTCGATGATGATGAACCCCTACTGGCCACCACAAGCCTAACACAAATACAAGAGGCTATTCAAATCTCCCATTGGCATCGTAAAGAGAGCCGCCTATCCAATCTTGGTTTAAATAACTTTCCCAATTTCTCAGGAGGCTATGAATTAGATCTGTAACAACATTTACAAGCCTTCTACGATGCCTGTGCATGGAACAACATTGATAACAGTTGGCAAAAACTCAAGCTCTTTCCTATGACACTCATTGGCCAAGCAAAAGTATGGTATAGATCATTAAAACCAAATTCAATACGACATTGGCCAACAATGGTAGAACTCTTTAATGAAAGATATCAAACCTACGCAAGAGTGTCGGCCTTGAGGAAACAAATCCAAGAGTGGAAACAAGCACAACATGAACCCTTGGACATGACCTTAGAAAGATATTATGTATTGTTAAACAACTGTCCAGGCCATGAGTTCTCCGAGGAAAGGCTAATGTACCATATCATTGATGGACTTCATGATAAAACAAGAGAGACCCTAGGGATGTATGCCTAAGGTCAACTATACAAACTACGAACCCATCAATTCCAAGAGCTTATTAAGCAGGTAGCAAAAGAAGAAGGAGAAATGTCTAGATGGGAGAGTGTTGAAAAACATCAACGGGACCAAAATCTCAACTTAGCAAAGGTCCATAATCACAAAAAGGAGAAATCAACCTATCTCAAGGAGGAAGAATCATCTTTGCCAGTACAACAATCATTAGATGAAATCGAGGCAAAGATCAATAAGACGCTAGAATGTATGCATAAAAAATGTGGAGAATATATCAATATTATTGGAGATAGAGTTTTGACAACCTGAGAAGCAGGACAAAATATCATTAGACAATTGGAAAGAAGGGATGAAGAAAATAAGAGCTCAACTACCAATCACACGTATGAATGCAACATTTGCCTGTACGATCACCCTAAGGGCCAATGCCCAATCTTGGTACATTTATATAAGTATTGGGGAAGCACATTACACCCAGAGTTCGTACAGAGATACTGTGTTTGATCATAGTGGCAACAATCCTAGTCATGGGAAAAGCCATCCCTAAACTAGAGACACCCTTCATATCATCCGAATCCAAATGCTTATCTAGTTCAACATCCTATTTCCCCAATTGGGTCAACATACTCTATCTCGTTGCATTATCATTCTCCTCAATACTATCAACCCATGTCCTCAACACAACCACCACCTCGTGTACCTTACACTTCTTCTAAATTTCAACATTCTCATCCTTTTTCTCCTTCTACATCGCCACCAACTATTCCTGAAGTGTCTGCACCACAACAACAACCCACAAACATTACTTGTGCTACTATTTCCAACAACAGTGAGAGACCGCCTCAACATCAGAGGCATCCCTTCTTTAGACATGATTGTAGGAAGGGACAACATAGTTCCAGGGCCACTACATTCTCCAACTCAGCACAAGTCCAACACTATGGTGTATCCTTCTCCTAGAACCTGACGCCTCATGTTACTTTATCAGGGCCACCAATTAACACTCCAACAACCATACGGCCTAATGAGTACAGCTAGGGAGGACAACATTCCGATCCTTGCATACCATCTTATAGTCTCAAGTATCATAGTGGGTTAACTCTTTACTCGAGAACCACATCTTATAAATTG
>MNCI01000949.1:69182-87681 GCA_015680685.1 Gnetum montanum
TTTTAAGTGTGGTTACGCAAGGGAATTATAGGTTGGAAGTTGCTTTGGGGAGGACCTACTTGCATAAGTTTTGCAATTTGTACTCATAACAGATCTTCCACACACCATCTCTTACCCTCAGCATATTTTCAACCATGTTCTTTCCCTTATCACTACCCCTCTAATTCGAACGTTCCTATGAACCATCACATAGCCTTTTTCTCTCCCTTACCACCTGAGGCCCTTATTGATCAATTCCACACCATTATACTTATTTGTGCCTTTAGAACTAGTTGAATTACCTTGGAACCCGTTAACACTTGTCCACATGTCCTTAGTTTACATCGTTAACTTCAGGAAAATCTTAAAAAATTTGGTATATTTCATAGTACCTTAACATTGATAGGCAGCGATATCACGTCGCAAAAATCTATATATACGTGACCCCCAGCACTACTTGCCATCACTTTCAACTATTCACGCAGGGGAAGTCTTTCAACTTTCTCTCTATGACTTGTGATTGTGCATCCCTTGCTTTCATACCCATAACTTGCTCGCTGGTCCTCCGATTTTCATTCCGTCTGAACCTACTTATACTTGGAATGTTCAGCTTAGTTGTGGGGGAGGGGCACAAGCTGAATAGTGCATAACTTTTTTGGAATTTTTCATCGCCTGAAGGACATTATCAAGGGTAATTAGTTATACAATTTATGATAAATGTGCCAAAAATAATTTCATTCCCTTAGTTACACCGGAAAATTAGATTTGGAAACCACTTAAGCAAGAAGGATTTAATATTATAATCTTTCGAGGACATGTTAATTAATGTCACAAGGAGATAAAGCAATTCCATTAAGGAAAATAGTAAGGTATAACCTAACTTCGGAAACAACCTTACTAACGATTGGCCCCGTGTGATTGTAGATGGCCTTGAAACGTGGACAACAGGAAGGTCCTGCTCAAGGTGGGAGCAAATGAGCTAGGAGAGGTGAAGGACAAGTTCCTGTCAGAAAGCATGCAGAGTAGGAGGAATAATCATTTAGCATCCACCAAGAGGACCCTGCTACTATACAATCAAGGTAAGTAGAAGGAGGAGTTGCTACAACACCTGAATAGGGACAACATCTCACGTTGCCCCATGATTGTGTTCAAGCCATCCATGAAAGGTCCATATTTACTGTAGTGATTGTGGAATTAAACTTTGGATCTTTCGTAGAGTTTGCCCTGGAGGTCATTAAGGATCACCTCAAAGGGTTCCCGTTATGGCCTATCCTCTCTGAAAGAGGTGCCTAGTACTTAGGGGAAACGTACCAATTTTGGCACAACAAAGAACAAGGCACCATGATTAACATTTGTGGTGTGACTGTGGAT
This sequence comes from Gnetum montanum, assembly GCA_015680685.1. NCBI lineage: Eukaryota > Viridiplantae > Streptophyta > Gnetopsida > Gnetales > Gnetaceae > Gnetum > Gnetum montanum. Next base: position 70,533 of record MNCI01000949.1, read on the forward strand.
TTCTCTGTTCATGCCATTTTGGAAGTATTAAACCTTTCGAATACAAGGCCAAATGTTGCTCATTTGTCAACTTACTCAGACCCTAATGCGTGATGAGTTTGGTTGGAAAGGGTGTATGGCAAGGAGGATAAGACGTTTGGAGAGTTGAAGACAGAAGAGAGGATCTATTTCAAAATGGGGACTTATCACCTCTTCCCCACAAAAGGCTTAAAAAGAATTTCAACATATGCGGTAAGAGGATGTGCAATGTTGATGGGAAAGGTTAATGCTAACCTACCTCATCCATATTTTACAAAGATCCTGAGGTGGTTTGAAGAACGGAAGACAGGGAAGCTTGTGTTGCCCTTCCCTTGTCTTATCAGGAAGATGTGTAGACGTGTTGGTATCAGAGGATACACTAATGATGTCCTTTAAAAAGCCCAAAATGCTTCGTACGCTAAACTGCTAAAGCCACCAGCTGCAAGGAAAATCACTGGTGAGACGTTGGGACCAGAACAAGAAAAAGAATAGATGGTAGGGCCAACTGCAACTCAACTTGCAAGACCCAACCAACAACAAGAAGTAGGGCCTAGCGCGGGTAGCAGGATCAACTGCTACTGCCCCAAGATTACAGACTGTCGATGAGGCATCTTAGGGCCATCGCTGAGACAGTCAATTGGGGATGTCGTGATGATGAAAATCTCTTCCACGTCATCGATGATGCCATACAACCCATGGTTTCTTTGGATTATGCAAGGGGTGAAGTGTCCATCCATACAAGAGAAGGGGAGAGCACTTGGTCACAATAGATCTTAGAAAACACTGTATCCTTTCAAGTGCAATTAGAAACTGGTGAAGGGTTCACGGTGGTGGTCATGCAGCATTAAGATGCAGCAGGAGTGGTCGCAGAGCATATTAAAGAATCATTTAATGTACCTATTATGCTATGACAGATCTTACAGAAGCACAGGATGCTCAAACTCTAGTCGAAACTTCAATGACTCCTGTGGAACATGAGGATATATTTGATCGATTGCTACAAACAAGATAAGTAATGACATCCTTGTTTGACATCCCACAGGATGTTACAGCAATCCAACCATACCTCATTTCCACCAAAGGAAAGCTAGTCTTGACAAAGATGAGGGATGAGCATGCTGAAGTAGAGGTGCAAAGATTGCAAAAAAGGCTTGTGACACCCTACAAGTAGCATAGCGGGATCCTTCTCAATTTGTTCCCGCAGACCAAATGGACACTTTCAAAATTGAGCAACTAACCAAACTATTGATGGAGAATAAGAAGGTGGCAGAAGAAAAAGAGAAGGCTATTTGGGATGACTTTACGGCATAAGGGCAAACTTACGTGCATACCAAGGCACTCAAAGCCTTACAAGAAGAAAATAAGCAACTTGTTACTGACAACCTTCGGTTGACCTCTATGGAGAAACAAAAGAATGTTCTCGAAGAACATTTTCAATAGCTGCAAGAACAACTAATCAGGGCCAAACAGGACATGAACTTTTTAGCTAGGGAAAATCGAATCCTCTCAATGGAGGAGGTATGCGCCATCCGTCAGAAGATGACTATTGAACTAAGCGCATGGTAGAATGAGGCTAAACAACATGAAAAGCTAAAGGAGCACTTACAGGACTAGGTGGGGATGTATAAATAGATCATTGAGAAGGAGATCCATATGGCCAATGCCCACATCAATGCTCTCAGTGCTCAACACACTAACTGGCGGGCCATATTGGACACATATGAATTTGCCCACCAAGCGGAAGTTAAGAACTGGGACCTGAAGATCCAGGACCTTACAGAATACATGGAGTTGATGAACCTGTGGTATGCCAACCTTGCCATGTTAATAGTAGGGTGCCTGAGAATAGAGCTCGAGCAATAGGTAGCCTCCACCTACATCAAATATGAAACAAAATTTGTAGAACACAAGAAGATATTGCAAAAATTGGAGGTTGCAAATTTTGAACTTGAGGTGGTTAAAGCAAGCTACCAGGGGAAAAAAGGTGTTGCAATAGACTTGGCTCAATGGCTTGTAGATTTTCAAGAATATAGAGATAAAGCCAGAGGTTACGAGGAGGAATGGTGGGTGTTTGTGGCCTGGTATGTCAAAGCAAATAAAATGTTTCCACACTTACCCTGCCCATGGGAGGTGCTGACTTCATCAAACATCAGAACATTGGCATGGATGACACAAGATCCCTGAACCAAAGAGGAGAAACTCCAGGCCATACTTCAACACCATCAAGTCCCAAGACCTGGAGCACAAGACAAGGGAAAGGCACCCATGGAGGAGCCACCGCCACCAGGAACTACATGAGTTCCATCAATTTTGTAGCTATAGGAGTTTTTTTTGCATTCTTTGTGTTGTGTTTCAATTTTTTTCTGATTCCATACTATGGCATGAATCCATTCTCATTAGTCAATAATCCCATACCTATTCACTATGTAATCAATAGAGCTTGTTCTCACTTTAACTCAAGGACGATTTTTCATTCAGTCATTGGGGTATGATGAGTCATGAATTTTTTGGCTGCGAAATCACAGTCATGATATCGTGTACATGATATCATAGCCTAGACGTGATATCGTGTATATTGCAACCTGTCTCCTCATCTATAAATAAGAGGTAGGAAGATTTGGTAGGCAATTTTTAGAGTTTTTGGGGAGTCTTTGAGTTTTTGGAGTCCTTAAGTTTTTAGTAGTTTTTCTCTCAAGTGCATGCCCACAGTGTGGTGATTGTAATTGTACGACATCCTTATTCCAGTGTGATGTACTTGGACACACACATGACCAGCAATAAAGATCGAGATTACTTCATTATTGCAGCATCCACTTAACTTAATTATTCATTTAATTATTATTGTTATCTACTACTTTCTTAGTTAATGTCTCTTTACCCTTATCTCCTAGTAACACGGAATGAGTACAACTTAATCACGAGCATTTAAGTGTGACTACTTGGTAACCCAGTAGTGTACCTAGGCCATGTGTTTGGTAATCCTAGTGGTAGTCGTGCATGAGGTCCAAGATGTGTACGGATGATTAAGGAAAGGATGCTCATCGCACTTGGGCTAGTTTAGATTCTCTCTCACACTCTCTCTCCTAGTTTAGTTGATATTATTTCCCATTATCCCCAGGAATAGCATTAGTATAGGAACACATCATACCCCTCACTCTGGACTAAACCATACATGGCAAAGCTAATACTAGTCTAGGTGGGAAGACAACGAACTACGATCTACGAATAACTATCTGGATACCACAACTAGTCTGTCTTCAGAGTTCAACCGGATCATGTGCAAAACACTCCTATTCATATGGTTGAGTGTAGGGGTACCCCACCACTCATCAACATGGAACCTACCTCTTTTCAAGAAGAGCATCAGATTAGAATTGGCAGACCAGTCCATCAGTGTTCCATTGGATCTGGTAGAAGACATTGTGACCACTGTCTGTGGGCGGTCTTATCCTATCAATTTCCTAGTAATCAAAATGAAGAACTACAAGGGGGATTTCCCAATCATCATGGGAAGGGCATGGCTAAGTACCATTGATGAAAAAATGGGCATTAGAGTTCCATGCATCATGTACAGTGACACAGTACAAGTATCTACAAAAACTTTGTATTGTAAAGTAAGCACCTCTCTGTGCATGCAATGCACACTAGAAGAAAAAATTCAAAGGTGTCTATATGTAGTAGCCACAAAATAGGAGGGTACCTTGGCACTGATCACTAATTCTGAAAGTAGCACACTTTGCATGGAACCAACTAAGAGCTTGACATGTGCATATGTCACGAGCATGGATGACCTTGAGTAAGTTCATCACCAACTCTCTGATGATACAAATGATTATACTCAATGGGGAGAGTTGGAAATTCCTGAAAAATTCAAACAACAACCCCTCAAACTGAAAACGCTACTAGCAAGTATGGAATATGTGTTTTGTAAAAATGAGAAACTAGTTATAGTTAATGCAAATCTTACTCTAGAGTAGAAAAAGATGTTGTTGAAGGTAGCTGAAAAATGGTTAGTAGCTTTTGCTTAGTTATATCCTAACCTCACAGGGATTGATTCTAGGATATGCCAACATCGCATCTACACTGACTTGGCCATGAAGCGAAAATGATAGCCACAAAGGCGATTGAACCCCAAACTGAAGTAGATCATCAAGGAGAAAATTGAGCAACTCCTCAAGGTGGGGTTCATTTATTCCATTATAGATAGTGAGTGGGTTAGTCCACTCATAATTATGTCAAAGAAAGGTGGCAAGTGGTAGATCTACATTGATTTTTGGCTGCTAAATATGGCAACATTCAAGGATAAATTGTCATTGTCATTTGTTGACCAGGTGCTTGACATAATATTTGGGCATTGCTATTACATCTTTCTAGATAGTTATAGTGGCTATAACCAAATTCAAATTGCACTAGAGGACCAAACAAAGACAACATTCACGAGTCCTTGGGGGACTTTTGCATATCGTAAGATGTTGTTTGGTTTATGCAATGCTCTTGCCACATTCCAACGCCTTGTGCTAAGCATTTTTCAATAGTATATCGATAGTGGTGTGGAAGTATTCATGGATGACTTCTCCACCTATAGAGCTACATTTGTGCAAGCACTAGACCACCTTGAGCAAGTGCTGAAATGATGTGTCGAAACTAACTTGTGGCTCAATTGGCAGAAAACTCACCTCATGGTTGAGAAGGGCATTGTATTGGAACACAGAATATCATAAGAAAGAATTGAGGTAGACCCTAAGAAAATAAGGGTCATCCAAGGAACCACCCACTAGCCAAAAATAGTTAAAGATGTTTAGCCATTCCTTGGACGTATTGGCTACTACCGACGATTCATAGAGAATTTCTTTAAGATTGCAAAACCATTGGTGGAGCTAACAAAGAAAGATGCTTCCTTTGTTTATATTGCAAAATGTGAAAAAGCATTCCAGTTACTAAAAGAGAAACTTGTGGAAACTCCAATTCTACAAGCACCTGACTAGTCCAAACCATTTCATATCATGATAGATGCATCGAATTATGCTTTGGGATCTATGCTAATGTAGTTAGATGATAAGAAAAAATCATACTATATCCATTGCACTAGGTGAAGCATTATGGCTGCACAACTAAACTACACCACCACAAAGAAAGAATTGATGGTAGTGGTGTTTGCTCTAGAGAATTTTAGGCATTATGTGCTTGGATATAAGGTATTTGTGCACATGGAGCACAATCCCATCTACTTCCTAATGAACAAGCCAAAAGTAGCCCCCATGTCATATTGTGGTTGGTGATCTTGCAGGAATTCAATTGTACTATGGTAGATTGAAAGGGCATTGAGAATGTTGTTGCTAATCATTTGTCTTGGTTGCGATGCGATGAAAAAGAGGAAGAAAGCCCATTCTTTGACATGTTTTTTGATGAACTCCTCTTTGCTAGGGCTTTAATTGAACAAATGCCCAATAAGCCAAAATGGTATAATGGCATTGTTACCTATCTTGTCACTTAGGAGAGGCCACAAGGGTTGGACCACCAGAAGAAATAGTAGTTTCTTTACTAGGTAAAACACTTTATTGAGATCAATGAACACCTCTACAAGGTGTGCATCAATGGCCTGGTTCATTGATGTGTCCTTGATGCCAATTAGCTGTGCGTTCTTGAAGATGTTCATGAAGGTCCTTGTAGTAGAAACTATGTTGGGAGATGCATGACCACTAAAATCTTGATGGTAGGGTACTATTGGCCAACAATCTTCAGGATTGCTCACCACTATGTTCGCTCTTGTGAACGATGCTAATGAGAAGGTGGAATGGCTACTTGAATGGAGGGACCTCAAAAATGGATTCAACCACTGGAACCATTCGACATTTAGGGCATTGATTTCATGGGTCCCATCACGTCCATGTCAAATGGAAAGGTGTACATCATAGTCGTTGTTGACTATTGTATGAAATGGGTAGAAGCAACAACTGTCATCAACTGTACATCTTCTACATGCATTAATTTCTAACAATGGGACTCACTTTACAAGCACTACTTCTTAGAAGCTCATGCAACACTTGGGGGTAGAACATAAACTCACAACACACTACCACTCCCAAGCTAATGGTCAAGCTAAGGTTACCAATAGGGAAATTACAAGGATACTAACAAGAACTATTAGCAAATATAAGAAAGACTAGAGCACAAAACTTAACAATGCCCTTTGGGCTTACTACTCAACATGGAAACTTCCTATAGGCTATTCTTCCTATGAGCTTGTGTATGGAAAAGTATCAACACTTCCTATTCAATCCAAGCTCCATACACTTTCAATAGCTTATGACCTTGACTTAAGTCTAGCCCAAAAAAAAAGACTAATGAATCTCAACCTACTAGACAAAAACTGATTAGTTGGCCTATCATCTAACGAGTTGCACAAGGCCTATAACAAAAAGCATCATGACCTAAAAATTAGAAAAGTCAAATTTCAATCAAGAGATAAGGTTCTCTACTAGAACCCCACACACATGCCTCAACGAACTAAGTTCCAAAAGTTGTGGGAAGGACCTTACGTCATTTATGAGACTTTTTCTTCTGGGGCCATGATGATCTAAAAACTTGAGAGCCCAAACAAGAAGTAGTTGGTCAACATCCAATAAATTAGACCTTTCCATAAGCATATGCTAGCTAACACAACAAGCACCTCATCAGATAGATAACCACACTCCATATTTCAGATCTCCTCCTTTCAACTTAGTCATGGGGGAGATGGCCACCCATGTTAACCATATAAGCAGCTCCTCAGTTTTTCATCTTTTTTTTAGACATTTTTTATTTTACAACTTTTTGTTTTACACATTCTTTATTTTACATTTTCTTATTTTTATATTATTATTCTTTCCTAATTTTTGTTTTACACCATCGTTAGTACATTTTTATTTCTTGAACATTTTACACTTTCTTTTATATTTTTTTTGTTTGATGTGATTTTAACTTTTTAGTAATAAGTACCAAGTACATTGGTAATATGTTGCTTGATGGTGGTATGTACTATTTTTAGTTATTTTATTGTTGGTGTCTGGTTTCTAGCTTTGAATTTTGTTACTGATGGTTCTTTTTCATGTAATAGGAAATGAGTCCACAACATCCACCCATCTACAAACTCTATGATTTTCCTTGTTTTAGAAATGGGTAGTCCCTTTTTCATTAACAAAACCTTAACAAACTTGTGACTTTGATAGTTTCTAGAATTGGGAAGGATTCAAAGGGTTGAATAGGATGTGGCTTCAAGGGGATTCAATATTCTTTGTACCTTTTTATCTGTCTAGGTGCATGTGTATTTTCATGGATTTCTTACCATTTTGTGTTTAGCAATAAAGGAAGTTGAATAAGTCCTTGCATGATGTGGTTCTCATCAGAAAGAAAAAAATGATGAGAATTCAAAGCACACCCCTTGGATAAAATAAATGCATGTGTCCTTGCATGGTGTGGTTCTCATTAGAAAAGAAATAAAAAAATTATGATGATGAGAATTCAAAGCACTCCCCTTGGACATAATACATGCATGTGTCTTTACATGGTGTGGTTCCCATTTGAAAGAAATAAAACAAAACAAAAACAATGGGAATTCAAAGCACATCCCTTATACAAAATAAATGGGCTACAAGCACTAGTTATGGGACTAGTCCCCTCTAACTAAGGCCTTTCCTCACTTCTTATGTCTTCTCTAATAAGGAATGGTGGTTGTTCTGTGGGAGCACTCTTGTGTCTCAGGGGATGGACCAGTCTTAGAATGTTAATGCGAAGTCACTAAACGTAGTTGGTTTTGGTCTAGACTAAGGATGGATTCTATCAAGTCATTTAACCACAAAATCCACAAGTAACTTCATGTGACCATAATTAGGAACTCCATTCCACTCTCTCTCATTCATCTATGCTTTCCATGTCTCACCTCACTACCGATTTCATGTTTTGGTTCATTGTCCTAGTTTTATGTGTCGGAATTCTTAGTTAGTTTCTTCCGAGTTCTTAACTTCTATAACCATTAATCATCCATGGAGCCCATGGACTCTTTGGTTTGAAGTTATGCAAGGGTATAAAAGACCTCTGCTTACTTTGGGAAGGATCCACTTACATATTTTTTGGTTGGGTTAGTTAAGTCCTTTACCCTTAGACACTCTTACAATCAAATTCTTCTTGTTTACCTCATCAATTACATCTAATTGTGCACATATTTACAACATTTGTCAGTGAACTCTATTTTTTATTATTGTGAATTCTTACACCCTCTTCAAATATTTCCTTGTATTAAACTATTTCAAATTTACTGGACCACTGATCTATTTTATCCTATTTGTCAGCCTTCCCACTAACACTACTAAAAGAATCAATCTATCACAATCTCAGCCTAGCTGAGTGTAACCACTAACAAGACAAGGCATTTAACAACTATGTGTTACACATTGCATACTAATTCAGGATTCTATTGTGATTGTAGTAGAAAGCATGTATTGGAAGCAAGACTATCTTCACCAAGGATGATGTAGCAATGCCACATAATGAGGACCATTCATGATCGTTGGATCTTCTCTCTCATTCTTCTGTTGTGGAAAGGTGTTGGATGCCACTGTTATCCAAGGTGTTCACTTCTCTTATCATGAACACCCCATTTTGTAAAAATTGTAATTTTGTATACTTGGGGCACTCAGAGTCTGTATGTTCCATCTAAGTCAGTATGTATGTCAATCAATAATCCCATACCTACCCAATATATTATGTTGTAAAGAACTTGTTCCTTCTGTTCTACACTCAAGGACGAGTTTTCATTCAGTTGTGGAGGTATGATGAAACATGTTTTTTCTATCTGCCACAATGTTGCATACTTGACATCGGGGTCTAGCTGCGACGTTGTGTACGCGACATTGGGGCATGTACTATGGCCTATAAATATAATGTCTGGGCTCCTATTTTAAGTCAGTTTTCATTAGTCAGTTTTCAGTTTTCAATTAGAGTAGCAAAGCTCTTGTAGTTTATTTTCTCAAAAGTTAGAATATTCTCTAAGTGCCCACAAAAGGAGCCTGAGCATGTACAATTCTTTGTTTGAGCATTGATGTACTTAAGCGCAGCAGTGTGATGGGAATAAAACAAACTTTTTGACAATCCTTGTAGCACTAAGACTATATTAATGTTTCTTTTAATGCACTTTACTTTCATGCTCTTTACTTTAATGCATTTCATTTAAGCAATTCATTTTTAGCAATTAATGAATGCAAGCATGACCACTTTGAGCATACATATAGTACTTGGTAACCCAACAACACTTAACGTTTGGTAGCCCAATAGCACTATATGTGTTCAAGAAATTGGGACGGTTACTTGTGTTAGGCTAGATAGGTAGTGAACGAATTATATTTTAATTTAGTTCACTTTTCATTCTTGTTGTAGGCAATCACATTTATAAAACATAAAATGATAAAAATCATATACCTCAGTTACACTTAAACCATACCCTTGAGCCTCACAAGTATAGTTGAGAAGACAACAAACGTTCTCAATGCTCATTTCACTTCCTAGAGAAACTAGTGTACTAGATAACTATAGGTCCATAGAATTCAATCGGATCGCATGTAACACCTTAGTGATTTGTATGGTTAAGCATAGGCATACCTCGCCACTCATCACTTTTCATGTCAAAGATTACATGGTTATTATGCACTTTTTAAAGATAAATCAATTACAAAATTTTGTTTTCTTTTTTATTTATTATACTTTTGGACTTTCTCCAAGCTTATACCTTTGATTATCTTTTTCATATTGACTTTTTTTGCAACCCAACCACTATAGATCCAAGTTTACAATTTCTCCTATTGAAAGAAAAGCTTGCTAATACATTTTATAATAATTTTCTTAGGTTTTTTTCTCTTCCTAGTACTTTCTACATAACTTGCATAGATGCAACATAACTTGCATAGGTGCTTGTGATTATTTTGCATTGCATCTAAAGATATTCTATCTTGAGCCAATGTATCCCTTGAAAATATCATCCTTGTTCTTTTAGAATTATTTTGCACTACAACCAATGAGATATTTAATATCTTTAGTCATTGTATCCCTTGAAAATATCATGCTTGCTTTGTCTTTAAAGACTACTTTAGAGCCATTTGGTTTGCTTAAGTTTTGCTAAAATTTAAATCTAACTAATGAATTGGTAAAGAAGGAAATCTAGGACTTTTAACATTAGTAACATTCTAAAAATAATTTAAGATGAAAGCATTTGTGCCTTCACCTTTAATTCATCTTATAATAAAAATATTTATATCAAGTAACAATCAAACCCACAAAGTATATACTAAATTGCAAGCATTTTTCATGTAATATGTATCCTTGTTGTCATGATGTATCCTTAGGTATCCAAATTCCAAAAGAACTACAACACTCCTAAATGTCCACAAGATCATAGACTCCCTCAATTAGACTTGTTTCAAAGTCAATAACAGTAATAGGGCTCTATGTAAACATAAGCACAAAAGAAAACACTAACTAATTACAAAAAAATGAGTAGTATCAAGCAGTTTGTTAAAACTCATCAATAGATAAGAGGTCTTGATGGACATAAATAAAAATATTTTCAATTTCAAAACTCATTGTTAACCTTTAAAAGAAATCTAAACACATGGCAGATAAAGGAAAAACAGGAAATTTTTTAATAAAAATTTTATAGCCCATCTTTCATTCCAACTTTTAATAAAAATTTTATAGCATATAAGCAAGCAAGATAGAACTCATTTCTAACAAATTATGGTTTACAGAAGCAAATTATAAGAGTAATAAATTCAGCAGGTTCAAGCTTCTGCAAAGGTTAGAAGTGACATTTCAATGGCTGGAACCAAAGATTTTAGGCAAGTACTTGACAAACAGGAAAACACGGGGAGGAAAATGTAAAAACGTAATCTCCGGGTTAAAAAGGTTTCCAATGTATCTGTGGCACAAATGTTTCTGTAATATTAAAACTCATGACATATTCCTTACAGTTTCTGTACAATCCAATTAAGATTTCGTGTCCGCTCATCCAAACCTTCCAATATATGAACTAAACTTGGAAGATCAAAAATACAAAGAGCATTAATGTAAACAAGCTCTTGTAATACGCTTATAGGTTGTTTATACGGGCAAGTTTCCACTTCAAAATAACAATCAATTGCAAAATGCAAGGATAACATGACCGTCAAAAATTGCCTATGATTCCAACAGAACACTGATGGAATGAAGAATTGTCTATCCTGAATGCTATCCTGCAAAAGGATCATAAAGCTTGCTTGCATCTCTACATGTTGCTGATCACCGTTATCACCACTACTACTATTCTTGCTTTTTGGAACCTCCATTTGTTGGGCAGGTGGTGGATTTATGATCGTCATGGGAGTCACAACATCATCAGATAAACGCCCTTGCATTTCACGATGTTCCTGACAAATTGCACACCAATTCATACAACAATACACCATGCAAGGATCACATGGGGAATTCTGCACATGTTTTAACAAAACACTAATAAATATTCAATCCCAACAAAACCTGAAGCCTCAAACCTTACAAGCAGACAGCCTAAATGCATAATTATTTTTAAGTGGTACAGCATTAAATCTTAAATTAGACAAGGTTTTGGTATGAATCCAGCAAATATACCTTATAATAAATATACAAAAGATAAAGAGTCGAACATATTTTTGCTATCCATGACAATCATGTCCCCGAATTTTGTTCTACCCACGTACCTTAAGATGATACTTCCTTTGTAATTCTTGCCGATACAGACCTGTGTAGATACCACACATCCACCAAGTAAAGAATAACCCTTCAATTAAGAATGCTGAATGGGGATTTATTCCAGAAAATGCTGCAGTTAATATTGCTAGTGCAATCCCTCACTCGACGAAAACTGCATCTCATGTGCATGGTGCAGTCCAAGGAATGTTCTCTCTCATCCTTTCAACATTGCCGCCAAAAAGTACACGGACAGAAAAAGCCAAGGCGACCTAAGAATTTTGGAGATAAATTAATAAAATTAGATATTTGACGTAGAATAAATACTACTATAAAATATTTCAAGTGTAGCATAAAAATGATAATAACTATGAGACTAATAATGTTGAGGTAACAATAATCATAAATAATAATAGGGCCTATAATGTTAACAAATGTGGTCATGAACCTTCAATGGCTCTTTGTGCACAGCTAACACTTACACTTAACTTTTCAGATGAGGTATTTGCTTAGCAGTAAGAGTCTTGGCATGAAAAATCTTAAGTTTAAATTTGAAAATAATAATTGATGAATCTGAGCTGAAATTTGATTTCCTTATTACTGAATCAAGAATTCAACTTGTGTTTAAAAAAAAAAAAAAAACATCCCAGAGCTCCAAAAAGAGAATATTAAACAAGGTAAGACAAAAGGATGAGTCAATAATTACAATGGACCCAAAAAATTACTGAACGCTTTAAATTCCCAATGGATTTTTAATCAATTTTAAGCTCATATACAACAATCTCCACCTTAAGCCAAAACTGCCTTTTGCAAAGACATTGGCAGTAACCTATAATCTCCTTTTTACTTCTGCTGTAGCAAACCCTCACTTTAGCTGTACCCTTTAAATATCGTAAAATCCAACGAACTGATTCCCAAATGCTTTTGTCCAATTCTGCTCCTCTGAACATTCTGCATAATGTTTCTTGAGCTTCTTCGATTCTGCTTCCACCTCAAGCTTGGCTTTCTGAACAGCCCCCAACTGCTCCAATGTTTCATTAGCCTTCTGCCTGCTCAAGTCCAACAGAACCGTACTGGCTTCCTGAACCCCCTTTTGAAGCAAATTATATTCTTCCTTCGAAATCTTCACCATGTTTTCTTCCAGCTTCTTCTAGGATGAAATCTTGACCAGTGTCTCCTCCAATTCCTGGATCTTCCTCAAGGTAGCAACCTCATTGAACCTCAAAACCTCATTTTCCTGTGCAATGCTCTGCAACTTGTTCTCCTTGTCCATCAGGGCACCTTTCAAAGCAGACATCTCCATCTTGGAGTTCTCTGCAGCATCTTTTACTACAAAGACTTGGTACTCTGCCTCTCTGAGTAAACCCTCAAGCCTATGAGCCTCTTCCTTAGCCTTGTTGGCCTCATACTCTGCCTGCTTGATCAAATCCATCAATCTAGTAGCATTCTCCTTGGCCTCATTCAGTTCAGTCTCAGTCTTCCTGCATGTCATTTGACATGCAACTTGTAGGCATTCTCCTTTGCAACTTTAGCATCACTCTATGTTTGCTCCAAAAAATCCAGCAACCCGTTCACCTACTACTTTGTAGCAAGCATTTCAGCCTTGGTCTATTTGATGCACTTAACGAACTTGGCCTTCTTGTCAGACCATGCCATCATGAACTCTTGAGCCTTCTCAGTGAGTTTCTGGATTTCAGAAAGCCTCGCCTCAAGATCCTTGATTGCATAAACCTCCATATCTTTCTGGTTCTAGTGCATACTTTGTTTCAGAAAGGCAAGCTCAACAGTGAGCTCCTGGGCTGTCTGTTCGTTGGCTTGTCTAGCCATGGTGGCTTGCTTTGCCTTTTGGCCGGCCTTGTCCTTGGCCTCCAGGGCAATGCTGAGATCCTACATCATCATCTACAGCTCCTAAGAAGTATACACCAATGAAGCCACATCCAGAGCATGTTGCCTCTGCACTTCCTCCAGCGGCTACTGCCAATCTTGTTCTTTTCTTTGCTGGTCTTCACTAGTGGCCTGTTCAAGCTCATCTACTCTGAACTCTGAACTTCTGGCTCTCAAACATCTCCACTGTCCTCTTCTCTATTGGCAGTGCCTTGCTCAATTTCAAGAGTGCCTTCTTTTCAACCCTCTCTATGCCACATCATAGTTTTTGACACATTTTCAGCCACATATGCTTTTCCTATAGTTATCTCTCCCAAAAGTTAATAATAATTTTCATGCTTTCTTCCTTCCATAATAATCTGGGAACCTTGGAAGATCCTTATTTCATTATCATCACCTTCAAATTTGCAACCAATTTTAACCCCCTCTCCCACTGAAATAAGACTTCTCACCATCTTTGATGCATCCATCGCATTTGTGAGTGTTCTCACCATTCCATCATGTGTTTTAATTTGAATTGTTCCATCACTTACAACCATTGCTTTATTACGAGTTCCTATTAAAAGATTTCCCACATTCATCTTTTGATATGTACTAAAGCAAGATCTGTAAGAAGTGACATGCCAACCAAATCTTGTATTAAGAAGTCTTCATCATTTTCAAATGATGTTGAAACTACCATTGCATCTACAAAAATACTCTTTTTCACAACATTTGTCTAAGTGTTTTGGGAGCTTGAAATTTCTTTATTTTTCAATTTATTTTATATAAATTCTTTCTGCATTCTGCAATCCCTTTTATAATGTCCCTTCTTATGATAGAAAAAGCACTCAATATCTGATGAGCGGCGAGGTACCCCTACGCTCAACCATACGAATACAAGCGTTTCACACACGATCTGGTCGAATTCCAAGGACTAAGTGCTTATGCACCTTTGTGGAACAAGGACGGGTTGGTTGATCGTTATCTTCCCAAACTTACTTGTATGTCATGATTGTATGGTTAAGTAAGCTTGAGGCATATGATTTTTATAGCTTTTATGTGTTTATGTCTTGTTGCTAATAAGGGAAAAGAGAGAAATAACTAAGTGACTAATTTAACTTAACTACTATTTAATTAGGCTTTAAACTAATCCTAACATCAGTATCCATTCTCACTTGTCGTACACATCCTGAACCAATGCAACACTACTGGGATTACCAAACACTAATAGTTATTGGGCTACCAAGTGTTACACGCATGCTTGAAGTGATCATACTGTGTGTGCTAATAACAGAAATGTAAAGTGCATAAAATAAAATAAAATAATAAAATAAACTAAATGCAAAAGAAAATAAAATAAAGGAAATGAGTAAGAAAACAAATCTCAAGTGCTACAAGGATGAATCCAAAAGCTTGTCTTTATTGCTGTATACAAGGTGTGCTCAGGTACACAATGCTTGAATAAAGATCTGTTCACACTTAAACCTCCTATTGCGGGCACTTGGAAAATACTCTAACTACAAAAGTTTCGCTACTTGACACCTACTAGACTTCTTCTTCTGAATTCTTCTTAACTACTTTTTCTTGACTACTCCCTATTGTGCACCTGGGCACTGTATTTATAGGCTTGGGAGCAACTACTCTAATAATTACAAAAACTACCACTCTAATAATAACCATTTTAATAATTAGAGTAACTGCTCTAATAATAACCACTCTAATAATTAGAGTAACTGCTTTGATAATTATAGTAATTGCTCTAATAATTAGAGTAATCGCTCTAATAATAATTGCTCTAATAATTAGAGTAATCACCCTAATAATAACCACTTTAATTATTAGAGTAACGACTCTCATCATACCCCCATGACTGAATAAAAACTCATTCTCGAGTTCCTTACAAAATATTGGGAAGGTATGGGATTATTGACTAATTGAAAACTAATGAATGACAGACTCAATGTTCCCAGTGAACAGATCAATAAGCATATTACAACATTAGTGTTCGTGACCATTGTGGTGAACACTCATACATAAATGACATCCAAGCCTTTATTTGGTAGCTTGTAGAGAAAGAGAGAGAGAGAAAATGAAACGTGTTGCCACCAATGCTAAGATTATGCCTTTCGTTGTTTATCCATATTCATGCCACCAAACTTGTTCCTTTCGTAAATGCTCCAGTTCTAGTCCATCCTGAGTGCTTCCTCCAAGCTTAGTCCATTGTTTGTACGATTGTCATCTGCACACACAACACAATCACAAATGAGCAAGGATAGATAAATCACAATGCAGTTGATACCTTGCCTCGATATGCAGCACATTGGCTGAGTTGTGATTATGGCAGAAACTAGTTCGAAGATTTATCATAGGTGACTACCCAAGGTGTAGGGGTTAGGCGAATAGTAAAATGAAGAAAATTGAAAAATTTGTGCTAGGGCCCCCATGACTAAGAGCGAACCTTCGGTAGCTATAAGATGGAAAAATATCAGAAACAAGAAAGATGGAAAAAAATAACAATGGCAACACCAATAAAATGGATGTCATGAATGGGGATGAAACAAGAAATGATCAATTGCAAGAAATGTTTAAGGGAAAGAAGTTAACAATTGCGCCAAAAAGGAATGCCAGTGGATCTTCCGCAAAGCAGGCCCATGCCTTTTATGCCCTGACAAACCCACAAACCAAAGAGTCCGTAGGCTATAGGAATGTCATTTGGAAGTAAGAGTTAAAAACTTACCCACAAGAATTCATGAAAGAAAAACAATGCATCAACCCAGAAATAGACTAATGATAAGACTGGAAATGAGGTGGAAAAATGGAGAGAAAGATGGAGAGAATAGAATGGAATGGAATCCCAAGAACAAGGTTGTGTAAAGTCCCTTGTGTATTTCATGGTTAATGTGACTGAGTAGAACTCATCCCAAATCCAGACTCAAACAAACCACATCTAGTGACCTCGCATCAACACACTTGACCAATCCATCCACTTGAAGTAACAAGAATATTTCCATAAAGAGTCACCACCATTCCAAGGAGAGCAAGATCGAGAAGCAAGAAGCAAGAAAGGGCCTTAGTTAGAGGGAACCTTCAGGCATGGGTAACATGTCTTTCTAGTTTCATAACTAGTTCTTGTAGCCCTTTTATTTGGTTTAAGGGGTGTGCTTTGAATTCCCATGTTTTTTTTTGTTTTTTTTTTCTTTGCTTTAGAACCACACCATGCAAAGACTTATTTTTATTCACTCGGCTTCTTGATTTTTGAATAATGTCAGAATGGTGAAAAACCAAAGAAAAAGCATCCAAGCATTCAAGAGAATGGCCAGCACAAATGCATTGAATCCCCTTGAAGTCACATCCTTTTCATCCTTTGAGTCTTTCCTTGGTTTGAAAAATACCTAGTCACCAATTCATTAAAAGTTTACTTAGAAAAAGGGGACTATATAGTTCCAAGCCAAAGGAGACCATAGAGTTATATGGATGATTGGACAGCATGGACTCATTGCTGATGAGTGGCGAGGTACCCCTACACTCAACCATA
>MNCI01000952.1:11190-94526 GCA_015680685.1 Gnetum montanum
CTTAGTTTCTCAACCCTTTCCTCTGATAGCATAGAAGATAAACCGAAAAATACCAAAAAAATCACATACCTCAGACTTGCTTAACCATACACCGTGACACTTACAAGCAAGCCTGGGAAGACAACGAACGATTAACCCCAAGTGTTTCTTGCGGTGTTAAGGCATTTAGTCTGTGGAGTTCGACCGAATCACGCGTGCACACTCGTATTCGTATGGTTGAGTGTAGGGGTACCTCGCCACTCATCAACAATGAATGACTATTAGGTCAAGTTCACTTCCTAGAGGCTAGTGTACTAGAAAACATAGAATCCAAAAAATTTGACCATATCGCATGTCATTGCTTAGTGAATCATATGGTTGAGTATAAGGGTGCTTGCTGCTCATCATTGGTGCTATTTCTAGGAACTCTTTTTATTTGAAACATGTGCTATCTAGGCATAGTAAAAATCATTAACATCATCGAACAAACCACTAAGGTAAAAATCATCCTGAAAATAAATAATTTAAGCACATTGATATCTTATTCTAACTATAAAATGCCTTCTCCTCATAGACATGATGATACTACACCACCAATGCCTCAAGAATTCAAGATGGTATATACTCATCTAGATGAGTATGTGCTTAACTTCACATTCATCCTGCATTAGCATGAACAACTGTAGTGGCAAGATGTGGAGGAAAACATTGTAGTGCCTCCCGATTGATCTATACACAAGATGCTGCTCTAAGCTCTTTGGAGATTGGACATTCAAGATCTTTAAGAAGAGTACATTGTGCATGACCATGACTACTGAGACTACCATCCCATTAAAACACAACATAGGAGAGATCAACACCAAGAGAAACACCATGAGGCTATGAAGGGAAAATGGCTCACCAATCCCTTGTCCCTACTCAACTAAAATGACAATGAAAATCCTCCATCTAGGAATTCTCAACATGAAGACTCTCCATCCCTTGGTATTGGTGATTGGGATGTCAACCTAAATCTACAGTTCACTATCAATAATCCAAGTTCAGGCAAAAGTGGGAGTCAAAGCAGGGGCTCAAGCAAGCATCAAGATGATAAGAAACCTAATGAACATGGCTATGACAAGTGTAGAGGGGGTGATAGACATCATGGTGGTGGTAGTCATCCTCCGTCTTCACCTACATCTTCTTCTTCCTCTTCTAGTTCTAAGAGATGCCACAAGAAGGATAGCCATGATGAAGGTGAGTAACGGGACAACAATGATAATCGCAAAGACCATCATGAATGAAGGGGTAGTAATGGACATTATAGACATCATCAAAATAATGAGGATGATGAGCCTTTGCTTACCACTCAAAACACGTTGAATATTGTAGAGGTAGTAAAAATTCCAACTAGGCATGTGAAAGATAGTTGGATCAAGCGACCTGACATAAAAAATATTCCAAGATTTGAGGGGAGATATAACTCTAATCTACAAAGACATATTCAAGCTTTTCATGATGCCTATGCCTTATAGAATATTGAAAATGATTGGAAAAAATTAAAGTTATTTCCTAAGACACTCATCAAGGAAGCAAAAAGCTAGTATCGATCCTTGGAACTAGAATCTATCCATAGGTGGAGTACAATGCTAGAGTTATTCAATGATAAATATTAGATGTGCTCTCAAGTGTCTAATCTAAGAAGGAAGATCCAAGGAGTAAAGTAAGGAACACATGAACCCTTGGACACCGCCATGGGCTAATACTATTCTCTCATACATCAATAACCTAGCCATGGTTATTCTCAATAGGAACAACTTTACCACATCATAGATGGACTTAGATCAGAAATGAGAAGAACTCTTGAGATTTATGCTCAAGGGATACTATCAGAATTAAGAGCCTATCAGATCCAAAGGATAATAGAATAGCTAGCAAAAGAAGAACAAGAGATAAGAAAACATGAAAATAAAGAAGAATATAATAGGGATCCTTTTATCAGAAAAAGGGAAGTTCGCTTCTATAATAGTAAGGAGGAGTCACCACTTGATGAGGTGGCGAATAGAAAGACATTACTAATCCAAAAATCTATCTGAAATTTCAAACAAGGTAGATAAAATGTGGGATTTTTTGGATGAAAAATTCCAAACTACTCTAAAAATCATAGAAGAATCAAGAGAGCAAAGTAGTGATTATGACCATAGGAGGCAAGAAGAAGCTGAACGTACCTTCTAAAAGGATAAGGGCAAAGCTTCTGCAGTAGAAGAAGTTGTGGAGATTGAATCAGATGATGACAATGGGTGTGACATCTACCATTATGAACATCCTAGGGGATGTTGCCCCATTTTATCACACTTGCATAAATCTAGGATGTCCATGCTGAATCCTAGATTGGCAAGAAGGCAAGCACCCAGAAGATTACCTTATCCTCAAGGGAATCCTAGGTAGTTCTACCAACAACAAACCTAATATCCAACTAGAGCTCCACCATAACCATATGGGTAGTACTAGTAGTGGTAGAGCACACAATTGTGGGGGATGCCACCACCAAGGTAGCAGTATCCTTACTAGCAACCAGATCCATATGTGTACTATGTTCAGCAACCCATTTTTCTGCATGACTCTTCTAGTCAGACCACCTTCCAACATCACTACTACCCTTCCAAGTATTACAGAACTCATTCTCCATCTACTAGAGAAAAATTCCATATCCCTATCACCCTTCTCATCCTTCTGCATATGCCCCTCCACCCTCAACCTAGTTACCACTTACTCCATTAATGTAGGGAGAAATTATAACTTAACTACAACAACACAACACAATGAAACAAGGGCTGTTAACTTATAGTTGGCTCCTTAGCTAAGTGGTTAAGAAACTAGATCATGAAAAATACCTTTCTTTCAAACCAACAACCCAACTAAACCCTTACATACACCTACAGTTGACAACCCTACTTCTCCATCTCCCTTTGCATCTAATCTATTCAAGTCCCCTTCAAATCAAACACCTCCAAAAGTGCATGCCATCATGTTAACTCATGTGGTAATCAATTGGATAAAGGTAGCCACCTTCCCAATAAACTACCTAATCCTAGAAGTCCCCTTATTTACCTTCAAATCATTAGGAATTACCCTTGCAAGGCTCTTCTATATTTAATTTTTGGTGTTAATTTGATTTTCCATGAGATGTATAAAGACCGAAACCTACCTCCACTCAAGAACAACAACATCTATCTCAAGTTAGTTGATTAGTCCATCATTGTTTCCTTGGAACTGATAGAGGACATTGTGACCACCATTTTTCGATGGTCCTACCCCACTGATTTCTTGGTGATCAAAGTGGACAATTGCAAGGGGGACTTCCCAATCATCATGGGAAGGGCTTGGCTAAGCACTATTGATGCATAATTAGGGATCTGAGATCTTTTTCTTCAAATCTCTATAGAAAATGCATTTAGAAAGATCAAGAGGAAGAAAGTTCCATGCATCACATATGATGATACAAGGTGTAACTATGTACAAAAATTATGGGTTGTTAACAATGTATCTATCAAAGCCTGTAGTTAATGTGCTAATATATCTAAAATTCAAAGGTGCTTGTACATAGTAGCCACAAAGTAGGAGGCCACCCAGTGGTTGATAATTGACCCTGAGAGCAGCTCAACACTTTGCATGCAACCTACTAAGAGCATAGCATGTGCCCATGTGGAAGGCATGCATGAACTAAAGCAAGTTCATCGCCAACTCTACATTGATGAAATTGATGATACTAATTAGGGAGAGTTGGAAATTCTTAAAAATTTTAAACAAGATCCCCTTGAGTTGAAAACTCTACCTACCTGCATGGAATATGCATTCTTGAAAAATGGGAAGCTGGTAATAATTAATGCAAATCTTACTCCTGAACAAAAGGAGATGTTACTGAATATGGTCAACAGATGACCAATAGCCTTTTCTTAGTGATATCCCGAACTTATAGGGATTGATCCTAGGATATGCTAACATCGTATCTACATTGATCAGGACATGAAGCCAAGGAGACAGCCATAGTAGTGGTTGAACCAAGCTGAAGTAGATTGTCAAACAGGAAATTGAACAAATCCTTAAGGTGGGTTTTATCTATCCCATTGCAAATAATGAGTGGATGAGCCCACTCATGATTGTGCCAAAGAACGATGGCAAGTGGTGGATCTACATTGATTTTCAACTATTGAATATGGTAACATTCAAAGATCAATTTTCATTGCCATTTGCGGATTAGGTGTTGGATGCCATTCCTAGGTAATGCTATTATAGCTTTCTAGCTGGCTATAGTGGCTATAACCAAAGCCAAATTGCATTAGAGGATCAAGCCAAAATAACATTCATGAATTCATGGGGGACTTTTGCATATTAAAAGATGCCTTTTAGCTTATGCAGTGCCCCTACCACATTCCAATGCCCAATCTTGAGTATTTTTTTAGTAGCATATCAGTAGCTAGGTGGAAGTCTTCATGGATGACTTTCCACCTATGGGGCTACATTTGAGCAAGCCTTGTAAAGTCTTATGCAAGTGTTCAAAATAAGTGTGGAGATAAATCTTTGGCTCAATTGGTAGAAGAGCTATCTGATGGTCCAAAAGGACATTATGTTGGCACACAAAATTTCACAAGCAAGAATTGAGATCAACCCTAAAAAGATTAAGGTCATCTAAGGGATTACATATCAACTAGAAACTATAAAAGATGTTTGATCATTCCTTGGACACATTGGTTATTGCTGAAGATTCATAAATAATTTCTCTAAGATCAAAAAATTTTTTGTCAAGCTAACAACGAAATATGCACCATTTTTTTGGACCAAGGAATGTGAAAATTCATTCCAACAGTTGAAGGAGAATCTTGTAGAAACTTCAATTCTACAAGCACTAGACTAGTTCTAACCATTTCATGTTATGAAGAATGCATCAAATTATGCCTTGGGGATTGTGCTTATGTAGTTGAATGATAAGAATGGTCCATGTTACATCCACTACACAAGTCAACTAAATTACACCATAGCAAATAAAGAACTAATGGCGGTGGTGTACACTCTAGAGATGTTCAAGAACTATGTGCTTGAATCCAACGTGTTCATGCACATCGACCTCAGTGAAATTCACTTCCTAATGCATAAAACCCAAGCGAGCCCCCATGTCATACAATTTTTGGTGATCTTGCAGGAATTTGATCTTACAGTGATAGATCAAAAGGAAACTGAGAATGTGGTTGCTAACCACTTGTCTTGGTTATGAAGGAACAACAAAGAGAAGGAAAGCCCACTATCTGATTAGTTTCCTAATGAACTCCTCTTTGCTAAGGCTATAACTAAATAATTTTCCACTAAGATTAAATGGTACAATGGCATTCTCATTTATCTTCTCACTTAAGAGATGCCACAAGAGTTGTACTGTTGAAAGAAACAATAGTTTCTTCACCAGTTGAAACACTTCATGGAAATCAACAAGAACCTCTACAAGGTGTGCACTAATGGCTTAGTTTGATATGTGTCCCTAATGTTGATCAACTAAAAATTCTCCAAGATGTTCATGAGGGTCCTTGTAGGGTCCACTATGCAAGGAGATGCATAGCCATCAAGATCCTAATGGCAAGCTATTACTAGCCAACACTTTTCAAGGATGCTCACCACTTTGTTAGCTCTTGTGAGCATTTCCAACGTGATGGTGGAATGCCTACTTGAATGAAGGAACCTCAATAGTGAATCTAGCTACTAGAACCCTTCGACATCTAGGGCATTAACTTTATGGGTCTCATCACACAAATGTCAAATAAAAAGGTGTGCATCATAGTCATTGTTGATTATTATATGAAATGGGTAGAAGTAATAGTTGTCACTGATAGTACATCTTCTACTATTGCTAGGTTTGATGTGCCATGTGCATTAATTTTTACTAATAAAACCTACTTTATAGGCACTTCCTTTTGAAAGTTCATGCAACACTTGGGGGTTGAGCATAAATTAATAACATCTTATCATCCAAAGCCAATGGTTAAGTTGAGGTAACAAATAGGGAAATCACTAAGATCTTAATGAGAATAGTTAGCAGATATAGGAGGAACTAGATCAAGAAACTCAATGATACCCTTTGGGCTTACTACTCCACCTGAAAGCTCCCTATAGGATACTCTCCCTATGAGCTAGTGTACAAAAAATTTCCAACTCTTCCTATTCAATCCAAGCTCTGTACACTTTCAACAACCTATGATCTTGACCTTGACTTGAGTCTAGCACTAGAAGAAATATTAATGAATCTCAACCTGTTAGAGGAAAATCGATTGTTGGCCCTATCATCTAATGATTTGGACAAGGCATTTAACAAAAAATGTCATGACCTTAGGATTAGAAAAGTCAAATTTCAACCAAGAGATAAGGTCCTCTACTAGAATCCCACACATGTGCCATAATGAACCAAGTTTCAAACATTGTGGGAAGGCTTTTATATTATTTTTGAAACCTTTCCTTCTAGGTCCATGTTAATTTACAAACCTAAGAGCCCAAATAGAAAGTGGCTAGTCAACACACAACAAATCAAACCTTTCCATGGGTTTAAGCAGGCCAATGCAACAAATGCCTTATCGAATGAACAATCACACTCAATCTTTCAAATCTTCTCCTTTCAATTTATTCATGGGGGAGATGGCCATCTATGCTATTCATATAAGTGGCTTTTCAATTTTTCACCTTTTTGTTTTACACCTTGTTATTTTTAAAACTTTTTATTTGATTCTTTCTTTATCTTAGAACTTTTTATTTTTACTTTATTAATTTTTTCCATTTTTTTACAACATCGTTAGTACATTTTATTTTTTCTTAAATATTTTAAAATTTCTTATATATTTTTCTTTATTTTGGTATGATTTTCTTATTATGTTCTAACAATAACGTACATTATTACCAACTGGGTACAATGTGGTTTGCTTGATGTGGGCATGTGCTATCTAGTTATTTGATTATTATTGTCTAGATTCTAGCTTTGAATTTTGTTACTAATAACTAAGACATGGTTTATTTTTTATGAAACAAGCAATGAGTCCACATCATCCACCTATCCACAAACTCTATGGTGTTTCTGATTCTGGAAGTGTGAGGTTCCTTTTCATTAATAAAACTTTAATGAACTTGTGACCTTGGTAGTTTCCAAACTTGGAAAGGATTCACAGGTTTGAACAAGGTGTGACATCAATGGGGCTTAATACTCTTTGTATTCTTCTACTTACTTTGGTGCATTGGTGTTTTCATGGATTTCTTCACATTTCATGTCGACCAATAATAAGAAGTTAAATAAGTCTTTGCATGGTGTGGTTCTCACCCAAAAAAATGATGGGAATTCAAAGCACACCCCTTAGAAAAAATAAATAGGCTACAAGCACTAATTATGGAACTAGAAACACATATTACCCATGCCTAAAGGTTCCCTCTAACTAAGGTCCTTTCTCACTTCCTACTTCTCTTTTCTTCTTAAATAAGAGGTGATGGTTGTTTTGTGTGAGCACTCTTATGTCACAAGGGGGTTGACCAATCTTAGAGTGGCAATGTGAAGTCACTGAATGTGGTTGGATTTGGTTTGGACTAAGGATGTATTTTATCAAATCATTTAACCAGAAAATTCACAAGGGACTTCATGTGACCTTAATCAAGAACTCCATTCCACTTTCTCTCTCTCATCCATCTATGCTTACCATGCCTCACCTAACTACCAATTTTCATGTTCTTGTTCAATGTCTTGGTTTGATCTATCAAAATTCTTAGGTAGTTTCTTTTGGGTTTTTGTACGTAACTTTCCATAACCATTAATCACCCATGGGGCCCATGGACTCCCTGGTTTTAGGATATGCAAGGGAAAAAAAGGGGCATGTGCCTACTTTGGAAAGGACCCACTTGGATACCTTTTGGTTAGGTTAGTTAAGTTCTTTATCCATAGGCATTCTTACAATCAAATCCTTTTACATGCCCCATCAATGACATTCAATTGTGTGCATCTTCACAATTTTTTTTAGTGATATCCTCTTTTTTGTTGTGAGTTTTTTAATCCTCTTCAAGAATTTTATCACATTTGGACTTTTCAAAATTTAATAATGGACCACTTATCCATTTCACCCCATTTTTTAGTCTTCCCACTAATGCTGTTAAAAGAATCAATTCTCCATAATCACAACCTAGCCAAGTGTAACTATAAGTTACACACTACACACTAATCCATGATTTTGATATGATTGCTATGGCAAGTGTGGACTGGAGGCTAGACAGTCTTCACCAAGGAATCAATAGCAACATCATGCAACGAGGCCCCTTATGATCATTGAATCTTCTCCCTTGTTCTTCAACTACCAAAGGAGTTGGAAGTCAGTTTTGGCTTGAGTGTTCAATTCTATTATCATGAACATCCAATTTTGTAAAAGATTGTAAATCTATATAATTGGGCACTTAGAATCTATTTTGTTCATCTAAGTTAATTTGCATGTCAGTTAATAATCCCATACCTTCCCAATATTTTTTAAGGCACTTGTTCCTCCTTTTGTTCATTTAAGAACAAATTTTTATTCAGTCATGGAGGTATGATGAAATGTATTTTGTCTAGCTTTGATATCAGAGCCCTGCTATCATATACCTGATATTGAGGGGTTAGAAGTGATGTTAGATATTCGATGTCATGGGATGTGTGTTGGCCTATAAATATAGGGCTTGGGCACATGGTTTGGTAGTAGTCTTTATCATAGCATAGTAGACCTCTTACAATTTTCCTTCCTGAAAGTTAGAATATTTTTGCAAACTGCCCATAGTAGGGGTCATTGAGTGTATGGATTTTTATCTGAGAACTGTTGTACCTAAGCATGGTAGTGTGTGTGGCAATAAATATGAGCTTTTTGGTAAACCTTGTAGCACTTTGGCCAAATTAAATATTTTATTTATGCATTTAATGTTTCATGCAATTTCCTTTAATGTTTTCAATAATTAAGCTAATTAAGGAATTAAGCTAGCTAGGTTAAATAGCAATTAATTAAGCACATAAGTACAACTGCTTTAAGCATGAACAAGACACTTGGTAATACCAATAACACTTACCATTTGGTAACCTAGTGACATTATACATGTTCAAGATGTGTACAAAAAGTGGGACTGGATGCTTATGTTAGGATAAGTTGGAAATTAGTTAGTTAGATAGATTAAATTAGCAATTACATTACCTCATGCCCTTCATCCTTTGTTTTAAGCACTTAAAATATAAAACATAAAAATAATAAAATTACACACCTTGATTACACTTAACCATACCTATGCATATCACAAGTGTAATTGGGAAGACAATGAATGACTATTAGGGCAAGTTCACTTCCTAGAGGCTAGTGTACTAGAAGACATAGAATCCATGGAATTTGATTAGATTGCATGTGAACGCTTAGTGATTCTTATGGTTGAGCATAGGGGTACTCATTGTTCATCACCTTTTGTTGCAGGATCATTCATTTCCTTGTTCCTTGTCATGCCTAATCATTTTGTTAAGGGTTTAAACCTAAGTACATTGTTGTCAAATTTTGTAATAAAGACAATAGATCCAAATGTTGAGAACATCGCAATTACTTAAGGGTTATAAAATTTAGATTAATGAAGACCCTACCAAAAGGGAACTTGCAAAAAAGTTCTATAAAATGGAGTAAAACAAAAAAAAGATAAGAGAAAATGTTTTCATAACTTTTTTATATGCAAAAGGTAATTTAGTAATTCATCATCATCATCATCCTAGTCTTATCTTAATAAAATGTAGTCAACTACATAAAATATTTTTTAACATTCACCTCTATAAAGAGCTAGGTCTTTATTTAATTGCAAATTTGAAGATGTTGCACATTGTTTCTAGATAACATTATTATCCATTTTTCAATTCAAGTGACCTTGTTGTGCATTGCATTAGGGGAATGCCTTAGTGATGAACCATCAATAAGATAGGCTGCATCAATGCATGCCCATTGACGTAGCCCCATCAATGCATGCTCATTGACATAGCCCCATCAATGTATCCTATGATGTGTTGACACAAGTACATTGACATTAACGTAGTTGTTTCCTATATAAATATGTACACCCCTCGCATTCATGGTACCTTTTGGTCATAGCCTTAGTCAAATTCTTGCATTTTTCTTTCATAAAAAGTAGAATATTCTTCCTCTAAGTGCCCACAGTGTGGATTTAACAGATTGTACAACATTTTATTCGAGTGCATATGTACCTGGACACATTTGCATGGATGATAATAAAATTGATATTTCCTCTATACATTGCAGCACTTAGATTAGCACAATTCTACTTTTTAGCAATTTACTTTATATAGAATTTACGTTCTTGCCCTTAAGTAATTAATGTTATTGTTCATAAGCACATGAGCATGACCACCTTGAGCATAATATATTAACACTTGATGATCCCAATGGTGGATACTTAGCGCATTTAGTAGTATGTACTTAGTAACACAACAGTGGTAGTATAAGTTTAGGATGTGTATGCCAAGTGGGAATGGATACTCTATGTTAGACTGATTAGATCATAAAGTAGTTAATTTAAATTATTAAAATATTTATTCATTTAATCATTTTGAAAATAGGAGGAAAATAATAAAAAAAATATAAAAATGAATATCTTATGCCTCAACTACAGTCAATCATATGCATAGATTAACACAAGTGTGAATTAGGAAGACAAAAACTTACAATTACATAATTCACTGTTTAGGAATATTAGCCACTTAAGTAAATGAGTCCACAAAATTTGACCAGATCACATGTGAATATTTGTGATTTGTATGACTACATGTAGGGACTACCCACTATTCATCATTGGTGTCATTGTCAAGGACTTAATTTGGCTTAGTGTGCTAAGTATTATCAAATAGTGAATCCATATAAAATCATTGTAAGGAAAACATAACAAATCATCTTTCATGAAAAATGATAATTACATTACTAAAATAGCTTCTTCTCAGAAGAATGAGTTACCATCCCATGTTAATGACTCCAATGAGCAACATAATAAAACCAAAAGGACTACCAGTGAGAAACCTCGACAACTGAGAGTGATCTATGTACATTTGAATCTATACTATCTGGATTTCACCTTCATTCTTCATTAGGATGAGCAGCTATGTTGGAGAAATATGGAATGCAACATTATATTACCTTTTGATTGATTTGTTCCTGCCATGCTCATGACCTAACTCATGAGGCTAGGAATTGAATTAGCAAGGCCAAAGTGCAAGGTAACAAACCACACCTCTAGAGATTATCAACCCATAGAAGCATATCTTAGGAAAGATCAATGCATGGAGGCATGCTATGAGGCCTCCAAGGGCAAGAAGGTCTTGACACCATTATTTCTAGAATCATAGAAGGAGGACCTTGATTTCTTCTCAAGGCTCTTTCAATATAAAGATTCTTTTCCTTTTGTTAATGATGACACACTTCACCAATAGTTACAATGAACCTTGAAAAACAACCTAGGTGAGGGAAGGATAGAGTCTAAAGTTCAAAAAATATCAAGGTAAAGATCTCCAAGTCGTTCCTCTAAGAAAAAGGAAAAAGAATAGGCCAAGGACCATAGAAGAAGGACTAGTCAGCACCACTCTCTTAGTCCTCCACCTTCACCATCCTCCTCATCATCAAAATCTAATAAGAGAAGCCATGCTCGAGATAGAAGGAGGAGTAATTAAGATTGAGATGGAGATGATCAAAAATTCCATCATGATAATGGAAACCAAAAGCATAGGCAACCACAAAGGGAAAAGCAGCATCATCAGGAATGGAGGCACAACAAGTCTTATCATAGGAGACATGGTCATGATAGGGGCCACCATAAGCATAATGACTATTATGAATTATTACTAGCTTCAAGGAATATTATTAATATTTCAAAAGCAATTCAAATTCCCACCAAGCATCAAAGGGATAGCAAAATTAATTAACTTAACATGAACAATATCCCTAAATTTGAAGGAGGATATAATGTTGATCCTTAGCATCCTCTACAAGCCTTCCATGATGTATGTGCTTTACAAAACATCAAGAATGAATGATAGAATCTTAAACTGTGCCCAAGGACACTCATCAAAGAAGAAGAAAGTTTGTACCTATCCTTGGAACCAGAATCCATTCACAAATGGAGTATGATGTTGGATTTGTTCAATGATAAGTACCAAACATACTCTAGAGTGTTCAATCTAAGGATGGAAGTAAGACAGTCATGAATTCTTGGATGTAGCATTGGGTAGGTACTACTCCCTCCTACATCAATGCCTAGGCCATGAATTTTCTCAAAGGAAGTAGCTTTGCCACATTATAGACAGGCTCCAAAATAAAATCAAAGAAGCTCTTGGGATCTATGCCCAAGGGAGACTTGTGAAAATAAGAGCTCATCAAATCAAAAGGTTGATTGATTAAGTGGAAAAGAGATAGGAAGAGCTGAAAAAGAGAGAAAGTGTAGAAAAATATAATAGGAACCCCTCCATTCATAAAAGGGAGGTGTGTTTTTGTGACTCAGAGGAGGAAGCATTACTAAATGAAGTGGCTCAAAGGAAAACCTTGCTGATTTAGAAATCTATTACTAAAATATCAGCTAAGGTGAATAAAATGTAGTACTCCTTGAATGAGAAGTTTCAAATGGCTTTTAAAATTGTAGAGGAGGAGATGGAGTAGGGAAGTAGAGATAGAGACAAAAGAAGAAAGAAAGATATAGGTAAAGATTACTTTCAGCGGAAAAGAAAGGTTGTAGTAGTTTATAAGGTTGTAGGCTCAAAAATAGATGATGACGAATGTGATATTTTCCAATACGAATATCCAAAGGAATGTTGTCATATTGTGTTATATCTACAAAAATTGGGGTTGTACACATTGAATCCAAAATTGACAAGAAAGCAACCACCTAGGAGATTGTCTTATCCATAAGGTAATTATAGGTAGTAGTTCCATCTAACAAAATTTTACCCAAGTGGAGTAGCACCTCAACCTCAAGAGTTGTATCAACAATGGCAAAATCCACAATCATGAGGGATGCCACCATCACAACATCTTTATCAGTACCTAGATCCTTATGAATATTATGTCTATTAGCCTATATCTCCTTGTGGCTCTAGCAAAACATGTTAACTCTAACATCCAAACAAGCATACAAACGAATAGCCAAACATCCATCCAATATGCATTACCAAAACTAAGATTTTCCCACTCTAACCGTCACCATAAACAAGGAGGCTAGCACACACTGGTCTCGTTGTTATATGTGTGTCATGTTGTCATGGGTACTTGCTATATGCCAAAATGTATCTATATCAAAATTAAATTACCAAGCACTTGGATTTATTATTAGTCTCAATGAAATGTGAAGCATTACCCATGATGTCACTTCTAATGTTTCCCAAACATACTAATGCTAGAGGCATCATGCAAGACATTGCCTCTCATATTCTAGAGGCACAATACAAACAAACCAATGAGCCATGGAATCACCCTTTCACATAGGATGGGACCTCCTGCAAAAGTCACACTGATGCATTCTAGTTGTAGTCAACCACAAAACCATCTCTAGGAAGCCCATCTCCAATTAGCCATACAAACTTGGTGCTAGCTCCAATATCCAAATAATCAGCAAAACCAAACTGACGATGGAGGGTAACAACAAAACAAAGGAATCTATTTCATCAACAAGATCCAACAATCTAGCATTTTATTTTTGATTTCAAAGCTCTAGGTCATGGGTTCAATTTTGGTGGGTAATGCTAAGTTATATAAAGTTCTAATTGGATTATATATCATGGGATGTACTTATGTTTCACTTATTTTGGGTTCCACCACCCCCTCACTTCTTGAATTAGGTTTTCAAATTTTTTCCTTTATCATAACAAAATGAAGATTAAAGGTTTATTTATTCCTTTCTTTCTTTTCTATAGAGAAGTTTGCAAATTTCCACATTCATTGTGGGCATCCACCAAATTTTTTAAGTTACTTATTTGTTGGACCTACTTCAAAAATGACTTCCAATGTAGTATTTTCCTTAAAAAATAATTGAAATTAAAATTTCATCTTCTAAAATTCATATGTAAAAAGAAATCAATGTGTGAAAGAATTGTTGTAAATTCTCCTCTTTGAAACAAAGTAACTTTTCTCAATGATATTACTTAGAGGCTAGTACTATGTTTGCCCTTCAACCAACCTACAAGGAAGGTACAAAAAAAGTTATGTAGTAAATAAATTTTTGAATTACTTTAATGATAAAAACCCTACCATTAAGTTTTCAATAAAAATACTTCGTAGGGCTTATGAAATGGTTTCCTTTGTTTCATGAAAGTTGATTATTCATCTAGGCTTTTTTTTTATGTACCTCAAAAGATAACAAAAAATAGTAATAAAGATGATAGACCGTAGCTATAATTTATTATTTAAAAAAAACCATATATAGCTATTGTAGCTATAAAATTCATTTTTATAGATTGTTAGTAATTATCTTTGAAACCTTAATTTGATAATTAGTAATTGTTTCAACTAAATTTTTAATATAAACATTAAAAATTAAAAATTAAAATATTAAAGTCTTACAATATGCATTTTAGCATATGATATGCAAGTTTGTGAGTTTCATCAAATTTTGCATTGCCAAGTTTAGTAGAAGTTTAATGTTTGATGATAAAAGTAGAAAATATAAAAACTAGTCCATTCAAAATAAAGTTCTTAATATGTTTTAGGATAGTTTTCTTAGTACATTAAAAACTTTATTAGAATCTATTAACTGAATATACATCTCCTCACATCATGATCCATGTTTCCAAAATTCATCCAACATCCTAAACCAATCACAAAATGCATATCAAAACTTGTTGTAAACTAATGCATTTTAACATATGTTTTGTGTTTAACTCATATTAGTAAAGGTGCTTTTTTAGCAAAGCCTTGCTACAACAATAATATAGATGTAACATACTATAAGAGTGTCTCTTGGTCAAGCTATTTCATTATTAAGACATTTGAATCTATAACTTTCCTTATAAAATATGAAAATTTTAACCACTAAAATAAACTTTTAAGTGTTCCTAGTGAAATTTTTTAAAATAATCTTTTAAAGGTAAATCGAGTTATTTCATCAGTTTTTAATCATCAATTATAACGTGTGTAAGTTGTTACCTACAATACAAGTACTAGTCAACAAGCACCTAAGGCCATAAAATCCAGTCACTACCACTATGGGAGTCTTGCAGACACATTTCCTGCTGATTTTAGGTCCCTCATCTTGAGGGGCAGTTAAGCCAGGTGTAGGGCTATTACTCGTATCTCAGCCCACTCCCCATATTGGGTATAGTCCTCCTGTAGAACATGAGTCAGGTACCTTTCTGCTGAGCTGGGTAGGACTTTACACACGTTATTCCTGTGTGCAGGAAAGCTTACACAATACCTTTGCTCGAAGCATTCCAATCCATGTGATGGCTCCATCTATGCCAATGCGTGCACGTATTTTATTGTGCCACAGTGGTTCGGAAGAGCATAAAAACTTTAATATGTATTTAATGTAACGTTGTTAGAGCATGTATATTTGATGGCCATGATATATTTTGATACCCATCATTTATCATGCTTATCTGTTCCTGGGTTCTACTGAAAAATACATCTTTAAATAATATAAAAAACTAATTTAGTCACAGCTATGATGGGTAGAACAATGGTATGAATTTAAAATAATAAAATAAAGGTTACAAGTTAAAATTTGAAAATTAAAGTATTTTAGTTTTTCAATTTTTCCTTTCTGCAGAAAAAGTTAGTATTTTTCAATTTTGTGGGTGTAAAAAGAGTTTTTCCCGCAATTTTTTTCATTCTCCATACATATTAGATGCCATAGATATGAACACACACATGCGTTGTGAGTAGCAACTAAGAAAGTTTATATGCTCTTCCTGGTAGCTAGTTGCTCTGCAGCGAATTTTCCAATTCTATGTATGTATCGGATCGGGCAACTAGCGTTTTAAGGGCGGAGCTGGTTAAAAGTAGAATTACGTAGAAAAAAAACTGTTATTGTAACATCTTTCAAACTAAATTTTAAGCTTTATATAAACGAGTCCTTGATTTAAGCCCTCGTTCAAGATGAAATAAGTATAAATTAATGTTTCATTCCTGCCCCGTGAGAATCCAATGCCCTGTTATCAGCACTGAAAACGTAAGCATCCTCGAGCCGCACATACCGACAAATAGTGGATTGACACGGTCCTTTTCATGCGATTGCTATGCAACGATTCATCGCACAACTTGATAGGGCGATCATGGGCGGCTCCAATTTCTCTATGTGGTGTTGGTTTTCTAAGTGCAGCGTGTTGCGTTATTCCACATCGTGCAAAGTTCCGTTCCTTTGACAATCCAAGGCACGTGCCATGCGGTCAAGCAAGAACCTTCAAAGGGAAAGACTAAAGCCTCCCTCGGCATTGGTCGGCTCGGCACGGTCGAAATAAGGCAGCCACGCCCAGCCTATAAAACCGGAAAACGCAGATCTGCAGAGGCACAACCAAATTCAGCCGAACTCAAGCAGTGACCAAGTGAAGTGAAGTGAAATATGGCGCAGCAGGGCCAGGGCGAGGGCGAGGGCGAGGGCGAGATATCCATAGCAACAGAAGTGGACTGCGAGACGGATCCCAAGAGAGCGTTCGATGCGACGGTGAAGGACGCGCACGTTCTGCTGCCGAAGCTGCTGCCCAACGTGTTCGCGTCGGTGACGTACGAGGGAGAGAACGCGCGCGAAGGAGTGCCGGGCAGCGTGAGGCACATCGCCTTCAGTCCTGCCGCCTCCACCGAGTTCAGCTTCGTCAAGGAGAGGGTCGACCTCGTGGACCAGCACAACCTCATCTTTAAGTACACCGTCGTGGACGGCGGTCTCCTGGGCAAGCGCGTCTCTTCGGCGCGAACTGAGGTGAAGTTCTTGCCCAGGAGCGACGGCCATCGGGGCTGCATCATGAGTCACACCGTGTTCATGGTTCCCCTGCCTGGCGTGCCGCCCCCTGACGAAGCTGCTATTCAGCGTTACCGTAATTCTCTGGTGCTCGGCTCCCGCGCCCTCGACGCTTACCTCAATCCCCACCTCAATCTTCCAACTCAGTAACTAATTAATTGGTCTGCCTGCGTGCCTCCTGTTTCGCTGGCGCTCATGTTGCTGTTTGTTTTTCTTGTTGCGTGGTGCGCTAAGCTGTTGCTTTGGTTGAATAAATATATAAATTTAAAATAAAATATTAAATATGTTATTTTAAAACGATTTATATCCCCTTGATATTGTTTTACATCTCTTTTCCCTATTCCCTATGCACTATTTTTTTTTTTTTTTGTTAAACCCAGTTCTTGATTTGAAATCTCTTCTGACTAACAATACTTTCTTAAATATATTTCAATTATTTAGGGTTTCAACGCCCGTAAAAATTCTAGAACTATATATATTAGAGTCTATTGATCCTATGAGTCGTCGGAGTAAAATTTCAAGCCTGTCGCCAATCAGTAGTGCTCGCTTCGGAATGTCTCCAACCCAATATGTGTCTACGAGGAATGGTAAAGCATCCTCTTGGCGTCAGTGCGTGGTGGGACCGTGGGAGCACCGTAGATTAGCGATCTCTGCAACGCCTTTATAAGTGATGCCCGGAGCAAGAAAATTGTGGCCTAATCTCATATCGGCAACATGAGCAATATGGGGAAGAAATTGCGGGACCGACATCAACCTTAGCTTGATTAATTATAAGGATAAAAAATTATAAACATCTAAAGGGTAAATTTTACAAGTTTCACCGCAGAATAGTCATAATGGAAGTAATAATTCCCATTCTATTTAGCCAACAAATGAGATAAAATATTAAAATCATAAGGATTGACTTTAGATCTACATAAAAAAATGTTTTAATTGTGCGTTTATGTTACGTAATTGAGCTTCTCGTTGTAATCATGTAAAAGTCATAGTTATTGTAAAGGATTATGTGCTTTTATATTACGTAATTGAGTTTCCTGTTGTAATCATGTAGAAGTTATAGTTATTGTAAAGGAAGAGTCAATTTCTCAAATAGGATTTGCTTCATTAAAAATAACTAATCATTAAAAATAACTAAACATTGCTCCCAAAATTGAAATAGAATTCCCTCCCAAGAAATAGTGTATTCTTTTTTAATACAAGCAAAAAATTTAGCCAAAAAATAAACCTAATAAAATGGATTAATTTTTGGGCTTGGTTGAGGGAGAATGTTAAAAATCCTTCTCCAAAACCTATCAACTTGAGGACAAAGAAGCATAGAATGAAGAGGATCCTCAACATTGTTGAATGGATAGGATTGACAAGCACTGAAAAAATGTGGTAGCTTGCAACTAAGCTAAGTTATAGACCATTGTGCAATAAAGACCAAAGAAAAAAAATGTTGCCATAAGTTGTCTCTAAGAAACACAAAGCTACTTGCACATATTCATCTATTGATTATCAATTAGTTTAGCTATATATTTATGATATATATCTACTATTTGATTGAGAGAATCTTGTGTATTTTTCAAATTAATAAAATCTCATTGTAGTTCTAAGAATTAATATTTAGCTTAAAAACAAAAATCAAAACCAATGTATGGTATTCAATGATAATTCAAGTGAAAAAGTCCACCCATAATGCTCCTCCTTATCTATTATGACAAGAGAATAAAACATTAACAGGAGAGCTCCCTTCACCATTACCATGATAAAATTATTTTACGGTAACTAAGGAGGACTCTCTTCAACGAGGCTAGTAGTTGGTCCCTTGACTAATATTATTTTATAACGACCAAAAAGGTTTCCCTAAACCATTATGATGATAAATCATTTTGCCATGATTTGTATGAGGTTGGTAATCGGCCTTACATTTTTTTTAAAAAAATTTTCTAGATTTTTTAAATTTTATCCTTATATTTCATATTCAATCCAACCTATTTATTGATACAGGAAAACTTCATTTCATAAAAAAAAGAGCATCATCTTGCCATCTTCAATAGTCAAACCATTTAAGCTCAAGATTTTTAAAGTGAGATGTCCACACTATTATATGCCAAAACAATCAAGTAAACAAATCTTCTAGAAACATAAGGATTCATGCACAACTTCTCGATTCATCCCATGAAGGAATGGTTGGCTACAAGAAATTATTACAATGAATTAAACCTAATCTTATTAGCTACATCAAAGAAAGATTATGAACTTGGGCTACAAATCTATCCATTTCATTTATAATTGGTTTCCACCATATAGAAGTGGTTTTTAAAGTAGCATGTGACCAACTTGGAGGATTCCAAGTCACCATGTTTCATCCTACCCCATGCTCTCCAAAGGACCTTAGAAATGATGGAACTAGAATATTTAATAGAAATAGATGAATAAAACTAAGTAGGCCAATGAACTACCTATTTCTTCCTATAATAGGTTAGCTTATTTTTTTTGTAGCCTATACCAAATTAAAATTTGACATGAGTTGTTATCAACTTGTGCTCTAGAAAATAATTTAACAACTAGAAAAGATGTTGTTAAAGAAGATTAGGTAGGTAAAGTCCTTTGTAATCTTTTGGGATTAAACAAAAGTTTCATGCTACTCTATGAAATCCTCTAGTATCATTACTAGTATCTCAAAGGAATTTTGCTAAAAGGGATTGCATGTTCTTTAAGAGTTAAAATAGAGGATAAAATATAAAAGTAATAGTTATGAATGAAAGATAAGATGTGTTTAACCACCACTAATCTACTTGGTAGTGAGAAAATTCTTGGAGCCTATTTGAGAGTTTTCTATTATAGTTTAAATAGTACGAGTAACCATATTTTTGTTGTTGAAATAGAGATAGATAAAGGAATATCAAGGAATATATGTATTATTTGGACCAATCCAATTCCAAGGAGCTTGAAAGAAAACATTTTTTGCAATATTTAATGGAAGAAATTTAATGCTCTTATCCCAATTCATTAAGCAAATTGAAGTCACATAATATTTTGCAATAATGATGATGACATTGAAAACAAAATTTATGTAATATTTGAGAAGCAAAATAGTATCATATTCATATTGATTAAGAATAAGCTCATTAGAGTAGATGAATTTCTTTTACTTTCAAAGTGGTGTAACAAAATAAGATCCCTAGCCTTAGTCTATCTCTAAAATTTTGGCCTCACATTTTTCAAATCTCTTGATCACAAGCAACACAACAAGTTCAGGCTTGATCACCCTACAATACCATGAGTTGTGGTATTTGATTATAAGTAATGGTCAAGTCATGAAATGGCCAAGCTATTTTCCCATGATTTGTGCTCCTACAAAATAGAGAGACAACCACAAGTTGTGGTCTATTCAACTACAAAAAATAGCTCACCACAAGTTGTGGTGAGGTTGTGGTCTTCACCATAGATCATGGTGAGATTGTGGGTTTGTAGGAAAACAAAGAACAATAAAAACCAAAATTCTAATTTACAACTAGGTAAATATCCAACTTTGACCTCAGTTATAAGCATGAAAACATAATTCACAGTCTCTAAACATGATAAGGATTAGAAGAAAAACATAAAACATTTTTGTAATTGACCAATTTTATGCAACATGTATAAAACCATACAAACTTACATAAATGCTTCAAACACTCTTAATTGATTTCAAATTCATCATGAAACTAACATGCAACATGAGAGAATACTTCATTCAAGTTAGAATAGCTTGAAACAAACTCATGCAAAGAGAGAAATGAGCTTTTACACCAATTTTATGAGAAAGAGACAAACTCTCTTTAAACCTTCAACATGAACATGAAATTAAATAGAAACTGACTTGAATATCAAACTTGAGAGGAAATCCCTTGCAACTAAACATAAATCCAATTCAAAATACTTGAATTCTTCAAAGGAAACATAAAGAAATATGCATATAACTTCAAAAACTTTAAAACATGAGATAATATGTGAGAAACATGTGAAATTGTATGTAAATGTGAGAAATTATGCAAGAGAGATGTGTGAGAACTTGAGAGAAGAACCCATAGAGAGGAAATCACTCCTCAAGATGAGAGAAACATGCTACACGAATTTAAGAAAAAGAAAAAATATGAAGCTATAAGAGCCTCAACCAAGCACTCAAACACTTGCACAAGCACTCAAAATGAGGTAAAGGGAAAGCTTCTCAATTTACTTCAAGTTTTCAAAGAAATTATAATAGTAGGGATTCACTCCTATTTATACTTTTTTGAGTAGGATTTTTTCTTTTCTAACATGGGTCTCTCATGAAGACTTTTGCCTTCCACATTCTTTTTCTTTTTGGACGTTTTCTCTCAAGTTAACCTTTTATGACCCTTTTCTTTGAAGCAAACATACATATAACTCTTATTAAATTAGAAGAAGACATTAACATGAAAAGTAAAGACTACCACTATACCTTACTCTCCTCAACATAAAAGATAAATGATCATGGAGGAGTTAAAGACATAAATTCATATTGTTTCTAAGATCATTAAAATGTAAAATAGGTTTGGATGTTGAACTATACCTTACTCTCCTCAACATAAAAGATAAATGATCGTGGAGGAGTTAAAGACATAAATTCATATTGTTTCTAAGATCATTAAAATGTAAAACAGGTTTGGATGTTGTAATAATAAAACAATAACGAACTAAGGGACAATCTTGACAAATTAAGTGACCTAAGAATAGTCTCTTAGAACATCTAACAGAAATTGAAATGCATTACAAAGAAAGATGTTAACATGATTAATGCAATTGGATCCATGTTGAAGTTGACTTAGAATAGCATTAAGATAATCCCAATTAATCCTATCATATTCCTTAATAAAGTTAAACTTGATTAAATAAAATTTTTTGGAGATATTTCTTTACCCATTGTAGTGATAACATTATCTAAAATGTAATGACTAAAGAAGAAACTTGATCCCTCATGACTAGTAAGCTTTGTAAGATAAAGTAGAAGTTTATTTACCATAACCCTGGTAATGATATAGGATGTCAATTCTTTGTGTGTTAATGCCCCTATATCAACACATCTCTTGTTCGTCCAGGTTTGGGTCCAAGTGTCAAAAGTGTGATCTAATTGGCTAGGGCTACATTGATGAACCTCCATTGACTCCTAGGCATGAACGAACATATCTTGGACCCAAACCTCCATTTATCATTTTCACAATATAATGATAAATACTTGGGATGAGCTCTTACACATATCTTAGCATAATTAGACATTTTTATATTTGTCTTTTGGCATTTAGTTTACGTGAAGAGCTCTTCCTCCCTTGGGTAAGTTGATTTCTTTCCTTGTTCTATATGTATTTTGAGTCATCCCTTTCACAAGTGTGGCTAGACACTATTAGAGTGCTACCCTGATTATGTAGCCCAAAATCATTTGGTTAATGTGGAGTCTAATGTTTACATGGCGAATAAATCTTATAATTGTCTTTTATTCCACTATTAATACCTTGAACATTAAACCACCAAAAATATTTATTTAATTTTTGCTTCATCAAGATACAATGATTCATCCTTATCTAAGGAGGTCATAACTATATAGCATGGTGTTGGGCCATAGAGGTTGTAACTAAGAGCCATTTATTACTTTTTGTGTGTGCTGTTGCACCTATCCCATAAGGGATTACAACATGTGTAAGTGATTATGAGCATTATGCCTATCCCCATGGGGGGTTATGATGTGTGTGTGTTTATTATTATTTTAGTCTTATATTAATAAAATCCATAAAAATCACAAAGTATAAAATTATAAATATTTTCTCAATTTTACACCATGGAAACATGGGTTTTTCTTGTATTATATGTATTATAATCAATTTTATATTTATTAAACACAATGACATACATGAGTATTCTTAAAAATCCACTCAACATCGTCTTTGAA
This sequence comes from Gnetum montanum, assembly GCA_015680685.1. Lineage (NCBI taxonomy): Eukaryota > Viridiplantae > Streptophyta > Gnetopsida > Gnetales > Gnetaceae > Gnetum > Gnetum montanum. The sequence goes on from MNCI01000952.1 coordinate 34,082, forward strand.
GCTTATGACCAAATCACACTGTAATTCATATGATATCATCCTATTGATCAAAACTAGCAAGACCTATATCATTAGCATCATTGCCAAGGAAGGCATTGGTGAATTACCTTGAAATACTTATACATTCATAATTTTTCCTTGTTTTTAAGTTATTGATTTTGTAGGAAATAAAGTATCAAAGCAACCATGACTGAATTGAATAATGAAAAGAGATTGAAGTAAAAACATCAATTGGCCCATATAACTTTCAAAAACATGATGCATGAAGGAGCATCTTCTATTCTGATAAAATTTCATCAAGATAAAATGGGGTGATGATGTGATGCACATAGATAATTTTGCAAAAAACCTAAAGAAGCTACCCCTGCTACCTTTGAGGAGGCTTTGTCCAATTAGGCTTCATTTAGGATTTGACAAATTACAAACCCATGTTATCCCAATAATCAAGGTATGTTGCATAAGAAAAGTAAGAGCTTCATGGTATCATTGCAGAACAATAGTACAAGTGCATGTATGTTGGGAAGTAGGCAAGACCTTCTCCTAGACACATGCATGACTATAATATGAATGATTCTAGGGAAAGGAGGTTCATGCATCTTTATCAATGGAACCTAAGCTATACTTGTGTTGATTCAAAGCTAATAAATCGTGGTTTTGTAGGCTACAATATCAGCATCTAATATCGGAGCCACGATATCAAATCCCTAATATCAGAGCCCATGATATGATGTCAAATATTTGATATTGCTAACATGTGTAAGGCCTATAAATACAACACGTAGGCATACTGTTCGAAGAAGGTTTTCATTCCATAGTAACTAAACTCTATCAGTTTGTTTACTTGATTTTAGTACTTAGAACTTAGCAGTGTATGCCTGTAGTGTGATGTCTTGTGATTGAACAAAATCTTTATTTGAGTGGAATGTACTTGGACACATTTCATGCACGAAAATAAATATTGAGATTACTCTACATCATTGCAACATCACTTAGTCTTTATTATTTTCACTTAGCTTAATGTTTATTGTTTTCATTAGTTAATGATTTACTTTCAATGCATTTTATAATTACTATTATTAAGCAAAATGAGTATGACTAATCTCATGCACTTAAGTGTAGCTACTTGGTAACCTAGGAGTACTATCACTTGGTATGCCTAGTAGTGTGGTACTTGGTAATCCTAGTAGTAGTTACATAAAGTCTAAGGTGTGAATGGAAGGTCACGACTAAATGCTTATCACATAGGCTAGATTAGGTTTGTTTACTATCACTTAGATTTAGAAACTACTACAATTACTTAATATTAGCTAGGCGCACTATGGCCAATACAACGTCATCTATCATATACCTCATTGTGAGTTAAACCATATGCATCATCTTTACTAGCTCACGCGAGAAGACAACAATCATGAACTCTAACTAATTACTTGCATAATCACATTGCCTTATCTACAAAATTTGACCAAGATCATGCATGAACACTCATATCTCATATGGTTGGGTGTTGGATACTCCATCGCTTATCATTGGTGCCATTACTGGGGACAAGTCAATGTTATGCTAAATAATTGATTTTTCAAAGTTTGTTGTATCTAAAACTTAAAGTCAAACCCACCAAAAATAAGTAAAGCATACTTTTAACTCAAACCATCTAAAAATTATAATATGGCTTCACATAATGATCAACCATCACCTACCAAGGAGACAAGTAGCAGCAGTGATAGAATTATTGATGAAGAAGAATGGGGGATGCTAATGTAGACATGAATCACTTATGCTCACACTAACCTGTACCATCTAGACTTTACTTTCATCTTTCATCAGGACAAGAAAATGATATGTAGAGACATGCAAGGCAACATAGTCCTGCCTCAAAAATATGTAGCACTAAACAAGTTAGAAAATTCTCTAAGGGAAATGCATTTGGACCAGATCCAGGAAGGGTATCATGTCACTCAACAAATGACTAGATCCTATGAACCCACCAAGAAGTAGAGAAGAGATGTTTCTATGGACATCAAACATATACATAGAAAAGGGAAGCAGACTAACACTTTTGTTATCATAGAATAGCTTGATGCTAATCAATTCATTTCAGAACAACTACACCAAAACCATGAGGAGCCCTCAAAGACACCTACCATCAAATTAGAGGAACTTATCAAAGGCCAATTCATTCTACTCTAGTAGAGACACACAAGGAGGAGGCTACTAATGTAAGATACAAATAGGACTCTAGGCCAAGGGATTCTTCTAAATCTTACATGGAAACATCCAAGAGTCATGAAAGGAGAACTATATGATATCATTCTTCTACCACATCCTCTACTTCATCATGATCATCAGAGGACTCTTACAGAAAAAAATACAAGTATTGGGATTATGATAGGAAAGAAAAGAGAACTCAAGGCCATCATGATAGACATTCAAATTACTTTGATTCAAAAGATGAAGAGTATGAACAAAGAAGAAGAAGAGACAGAAGGGAGGATCAAGAGAGGCATGAACATAGAAGGGGCCACCACTACAACAAAGCATATGAACTCAATCATGATGATGAACCCCTTATGATAACCCAAAGCATGATCCACATCTAAGAAGCTATTCACATTCCAACCAAGTGAGGGACAACCAAATCAAATGACTGGACATGAATAACATGCTAAAATTTGAAGGCGGCTACAATGTTGATCCATAACATTACCTTCAAGAATTCCATGATGCCTATGTCCTTTAGAACATAGAGTGATTGGAAAAATTGAAGCTCTTTCCTAGAACACTTATGAAGGAAGCAGAAAGCTGGTTCAGGTTACTGGAACCTAAATTTATTAGATGCTACAGTACCATGCTTAAAATATTTAATGACAAATACTAGACCTATTCACGAGTGTCAAACTTACGAAAGAAAATCCAAGGATGGAAGTAAGGAACTCATGAAACCCTTCATGTAGTAATGGGCAGACATCATTCATTATTACATAAGTGCCCGAGCCATGGATTTTCATCAAGGGAATAATTCAAACACATTGTGGATGGCTTGAGGAGAAAAACTAGAGAGACCCTTGGGGTATATGCCCAAGGAAGGTTATCAAAAAGAAGCATACATTGAATTCAAAGACTAACTAATTAAGTGGCAAAGAAAGAAGACGAGCAAAGAAAAAGGGAATCAAATAAGGAGTACAATAGAGATCCATTGACCACAAAAAGAGATGTATGAGTATGTGATACTTAGGAAGAAGAAACATTGAACCAAGCAATCTGGAAAGAAACTCTACCAATTCAAAAGCTAGTGAGTGATATTGCAACCAAAGTAGAGAAAATATGGGATTCCATTGATGAGAAGTTTGCAACTACCTTGAAGATTGTAGAGGAAAGAATAGAGAACGCTCTTGGAAAAGGTAGAGAAAAGAAGAAAAAGGAGATTTTGGACAAAAAGGTAAAGTGGCATTAGTTGTTGAGTGCTTAGACTCTAGCTTCATAAATGAGGAAGGTTGCATTGTGTGCTAGTACAAACATCCCAAGGAATGTTGTCCTGTCATGGCACATTTACAAGAAATAGGGGCATACACACTGAACCCCAAATTTGTTCAAAAAAATGCCCAAAAATTTACCTTACCCTCAAGGTAACTACTACAAGAACTTTCAAACCATGTATTATCCTAGTGGAACCTTATCGTAGTCACAAGAGCAGTACTACCAGTAGTGGCAATAGCCTCAGTTATGGGCCATGCCACCACCATACCAATAGTATCCATATCGACAACTAGATCCTTATGGATACTATGTCCTATGTCCAATCTCACTAATGAATGCATCTATTCAAAATCCATAGAATTATCCATTAAAATACCATCAACTGATGCCACCAAGGACCAACCCAGACTTGTACATGCATTTACAAGTAGCTAATTTTTGACATTACAATCTAAATCCTATACCACTAGAGCCACTAGCTATCATGCAAGGTGAATTTCCATCACACTCGTAGCAAAGAAGAGCTACAAGGGAAGTGATCATTCAGAAAGAGGATCCTACCAGCAACACTAAGGGCCAAATGAGGAAATGTCCTTTCTTTAGGACAAGCTAGAAAAGGCTGGTAGAGTCAAAACTTCATTGAGACCAACTTCTCCTACACTCAATCCTCTTATCAACAACAGGCTTTTGACTTCATCAAACAAAAACATACAACTATCATGCTTACTAAAATTTTCATAAACTAGATTAAATCAGGACCTCTCCTTAAAAAGAGAATTGATCTAGGAACTCCTTTGATCTATCTATGAGTAGCTAGAAAATCACCATGCAAAGCTTTACAAGACTCAGGTTCCAAAGTGAATTTGATCTCTTATGAAACATATCAACCATGGAACCTACCATAATTGAAAGAATGTAACATCAAGTTGGAGCTTGAAGATCCTTTTAGAACAAATTGATAATGTAGTAACCAATGTCAATGGATGGTCATATCCAGCAAAATTCTTGGTCATTGATGTAAGAGATGTTGAAAAAGAATTCACAATCATTATGGGGAAGGCACGGCTTAACACCATTAATGCTAAGCTAAGCATAAGGGATCTATCTATTGAGATCTCTAAGAAGGACAAGCATGGATCCATACACATGTAGTGAATTCCATGCATAACTACTGATAGAAAAGGATGCAATGATGGATTGACACTTTAGAATGCTAACACAGTCACCACAAAAATCCATGAAAATATAAACAACAAATGTGTGTACAAGAAAGAGCAAGCACCACAAAACCAAAAGACACCCCATGACCACTAACTAAGAACCTTAATTTATTCAACATATGCATGGCAACATCTAAACCACTTACTAATTCCCATCCTAAGAAAATAACTCCAATTAAGAACTTAAAAATGAAACCATTAAACTATGAGCATACACAAGTAGGGAAAAGAGAACAAGGACTTATTTGAACATAACTCCACTACCATCAAAATTACATGGGATAATAATTGAAGAGTTAAATCACTAAAGATGGTAAGTGAGCCACCTAGAGTGTATGATCTGGGAGATCTAGGAAGAATTTTCCGAACACTTGCCCAAGAGTTTAGTCATGGGGGAGACACCCTATCATGACTTGGGAATTAATAAGTGCTAGCCTATTTCTTTTTCACACTTCTTTTCAATTTTTCAATTCTTTATATATCATACTTCACATTCTTGAGTTTTTGACATTCTTTCACATTTTCTAATTCTTTGACACTTTTCAATTCTTTAATGATTTTCATTCTTTATACTTTTTCACAATTTTTTACTATATTTTCCATTTTCTTTTATACTTTGTTATCATTGTAAATCATTTTGATTATTAATAAGACATAATTTAATAAAGGCAAGATGTACCCCAATAAGATGAAAATTTCTCTATGTTATTAAGCCATAAGAGACTGATTATGTGCATAGTGAGCCCGTAGCATCCATCCATCCATTAATTCCATTAATAAAAGGTTCTTATGATGGCCATAATGATATTATTTTTCATCATACAACTAAGAATAAACCTATGATCATTATGCATGGATCAAAAAGTGAAGAGCCAAGGAGGAATGAAAAGGATGTGACATCAAGGGGACTTATGGAATCTTTTTGGATTACTAGTGTAAATTCTATCGTGCTACTAAGGTTGCATTATATCTTTATAGATCTAACAAAAAATGGGAGTAAGAGTTAAATAAGTGCTACCTTAAATAGCTAATAATCAAATAATAATAATAATAGAGCACGGAATAAATTTATGGGGGTCCCACTAGAAATACATGTATCCATGCCTAAAGGTAGGCAACTTCTCAAAAATATAAAAATAAAGTGCTGTGAATAAAAATCCTCCCTTGGAAAATACGCCAAATGACAATACTTCTTATAACATTAACAGTCTTATGATTATAATTCCAAGAGATGAAATGATGCAATGTCACTAGAATGTGGTTTGGACTTGCTTTAAATCTTGAACATGAAGGCTAATGATTACCTTAACCACTAATAAAACACAAGAATTCATTATGCCTATGGTAAGATACATCATGTCCCAATTTCTCCAATTCCTTTCACATCCATTTCATCTCACTATTTGAATAATCACAACTTGTGTCCTTGTTTAACAGTGTTATTTTTCCAATTTGATGATTCTAACATGAGTGTTTTGATAAATAGGTATGTGTTACATTCAACTCCTTAAGTGCCTAAGGAAACTTTTAGGCATGGCTATAAAAGGGCATTAAGGGATGGAGCCTGCTTTGGGATGGACCCACTTGTATAACTATTGTATGTTATACCTACTAAGTAATTCCACATCATCTTGAACCTTCCAGACATCAAATAAACATTTTCCATATCATTTCAAAATATTCTTTCTACAAATATGAAATCATTACCCTTCTCACCTAATTTATAAACTTTTCTCGCCCAGCATTCCTTCTCTGTGAACTTCAAATAACAAATTTTTGATAAAATTATGCTTATTTTCATCATTCAAATCCTCTAAGCCATCTTAAAACCTTTCAAACATCTGAAAGAATTAATTTTTCCAATCAAACCCTTTTGAAAGATGAAATTTCTAAGGTTTTGATATTGGGTCATGCATATTAGTTCTTCCTTGATATCAGATCCTCAATGTTAGTGTTGGCACATTTGGCCATTCCATGGAATAGTTGGAATATTTTATTAAAAATTAGAATAATCTATGGCTATAAATTTAGAAGTAAATTTACAGCTTTAGTGTTGTGGGTTGATGGGTGTTTTTGGAGAAGTAATCTACTGGTAAATAATTTTGATGTTGAGGCCTTCTTGGAATACGAAATTAAAGTGCCAAATTATTCTTTTATTGGAGATTGGAAGTTAGTACAATAGCAAACAAAGAATTAGATTATTTACCTCAAAAAGCATACTTCCTGTTAATGTTCCTTCTAAGAAATCCCAAACCACCGTTTATGTTGGAAAAATAGCCACCGTCGTGGATAACGGATTTTTACGTTCTATGCTTCAGCTTTATGGTCCAGTTAAGAGTTGGAAGCATGCAGAAGATCCAACGAATGGACTGCCAATAGGTTTTGGATTTGGTGAATTTAAATTAACGAAGGATCATCTTCTTATTGCATTTCTTGGCAATGGCACTTTTGGTTTGTGTTAAGAATCACGACTGAGGGCTGGATAATTAGAACTGGATGCCATGGTTTTTGGGGCGTCAGGCTTCACCAGCAAATTCATCATTCGGTACTTGCTCGGAGTCGCGCCCATCAGCCAGACCTACGAATCGGCGTCGTCGGACGCAGCCGCAACCGGCTCGTCGATGCCGTACGCTGGGCCTCCCCTCCTTCACTGCCAGTCATAATTTCGATTCTGGAGGCTGACGTCTTCAACCCAAATTTTTTGTAGCGACTGTGCACGCGCACCTGCCTCATGCTCGCCTGCATGGTCTCGTTCCTCCTCTATGGCAAACCCGTCGTCAACGCCTGCATCGTCGTCGATGTCGATTACCTCGACATCACCGATGAGCCTGAGTTCATGGAGCGCATGGAGGCCCTTTTCCATGACCAAGCTATGGAGAGTGGGTCTTTGGTTGTGAGCGCGTGCAGGTTCGATTCCATTCCTGCCGAGATGAGACTGTTCCATCACACGCGGAAGTGGGAGGCGCCAACGGTGCCCAATAGCATGACTACGTATGTGGAGCTGATTTCTGAGAAGAGGATTGTGAGTAATCTTGGTACTTATGAGTCTGTCATGTTTGGTGTTGCTCATGCTGATGAGCTTCAGAAGTTCAGACACTCCAAACCTAGGCGAGCCAGGCCCAACAAAAATTGAGGAACAAAAAAAATAAGGAAGGGATATACAATCCCAGTACTTCCAACTCTATTATCCACAAAATGACCCTAATGTTGATCCAAATTTCAAGTCATTAATAGCAGCAACAAGATGAAGATAAAATCAACACGTTATCTCCTTCGGTTAAAAGAAACTCGTTGCCACTACCGATGCCTATTGGTTTGATGGTGCTGCTGAAACAAATGGACATGACATTATTCCAGATGTCAAATGCAGGAAAAATACAAGATAGAACCGCCATAACCTCTGCATCCACGATGCCCTGAATTTCAACTATTTTAAAAAAGGTCCCTTTAACTATAACTCTAAAAATTAATTAAAATGAATTAATTTAGGTATGCATAGTGTAAGATATATATATGACATTGAGAAAAGGGAAAAAGATATTTTTAGGATTTTCAGGATATTTATATAACTAAAAGAAGAGATTTAGTTAATTTTCATTTTATTACTTTCACAAGGATTACTAAGGACATGAAATTTAGTATTTAAAATTCTAAATAAAATACTTAATTAAATTAAATTGGGGATTTTGGCTTTATTTTAATAAATAAATAAAATATTATAGGCTATTATTTACAAAAGCAATATTTGTAATATTTACAAATATTAGTGTTAGCATAAATTCCTCCTAACTTTATGTATAACTTCCTAACTACATAACTTCCTCCTAACTAGATGGGTAAGTTGTAACCTCCTTACTTGGGAGAAAAGTTAGCTAGGATATTTTGGAATGTAACTACCTTATGAACCTTATAAAAAGGCTTCAAGGGTAAGAAGGAAAAAAGGACACTGGGGAGGTCTCACATCACACTTTTGGAGAAGACACTTGATACATCACACTTTGGAAGGCTACTAGCTAGCACTTGGGCTCTCACTTAGAGACACACTTTGGGTCTCCAAGAAAGTGTGAAAGATTGCTTGTAAGATGACTTGCTAAAGAAAAGATTTTAGCCTCTTTGTCATGGTCCTGTGAGTTATGTTTTTTATTTTTTATTTTGTTTAAATTGTTTAGCTAGTGGTTTAGATAGTATCATCCTTGGCAAGTAATTTTGGGATTTTTAGATTGTTCTTATTGTTCTTGTTTCCCGACAGAAATTTCTGTTAAAATTTTGCCATATAAGCGCTTGTGTTTAAAATCCTTAAGAGCATTTTAGTAGTAAATTTTATTATTGTGCAACATATAAGAACTGCTATTGAGATTGTTGTAAGAGAGCCTCTGCTTGTAGTCATGTTGTTGAACAATTCAATAGTCAAGAGGGTTCTATAAATCTTTGATATTTTGATGGGACTAGAATAGCTTCTTTTTATCTTTAAAGTGAATCTCCATGGTATTTCAATCAGAAATTGTAAAGTCTTTTGAAGGTTCTGTTGAATGCAATTGTTAACATCCATTATCTAGCCAAAATGGAGTCTCGTACGTGGTAGTTTACGCAGCAAATTTTTGGTAGCATAGTAGGATTGTCTTGAAGAAATTGCTTATTTGAGCCTTGGAAGTTTGAACAATTCGTAGTTATTGAATTTGGGATAGCTTTATTGCGAAGTGTTTACTCGTGTCATTTTACCTTGTTTAAATATTTGAGGTCTACGCAAATCTGCTTTCTTTTCTGTCTATTTCCATCGAATCTTGCTCTATTTCTAGTTTTCTTGTGGAACTATCTCTTTCTCTGGGGAAAATTACAAGTAGATTCACAGAGTTGTGCTCAAATGTTTTTGCAAAATTTTATTTGTTACAAGTAGGTATTATAAGGACCACGTAGACTAGGCAATTGAACAAAATAGGAACTCTTGACAACTCACAGTACTTGGCAAAGTTGGCTGAATCTCTTTAAGATAAGTCATTTGTAGTTTATACACAACGCAATCGTTTCATATTTCACAACCACACGCCGCAACAACACATACACATACTCACATTAACTACTGAGTTTATTTGGAGGTATCTGAGCCTTGGTGTTGCTAGAGACCAGCAAGCACCTAAATCCTATTCGAGGACACTCGTTGGCGGTCGCATCCCAAACGGTCGCCAACAGTTAGGTCCCTCAAAATTTATATATATCAGCAGGACTTAGAAAATTTTTCATTCTTTCTCATTTGACACAAGGCAGATTTTTCCAATTTTCTTCTCTTAAAAAGAGCTCTGACCTCCTAGCTTTCCCAAGGCATAACTTGAATACTATCACTCCAATTTTCATGCTTTTTGAACCCATTTGACTACGAAGTATTCAACTTAGTCTAGTAAGGAATATCTGAGCCAATTTTTAGGAAAATCCTAATGCCCAAAAGGTTTTTTAAAGGTAAGTATGAAGAGTAATGAGTGGTGAGGTACCCCTACACTCAACCATACGAACACAAGCATGTACGTATGATTCGTTTGAACTCTGCGGATGGACTAGTTGTAGCACCTAGATAGTTATATGTTGATTGCAGTTCATTGTCTTCCCACTTGGACTAGTAATTGCTTTGTCACATATGTTTTAGTCCAAAGTGAGGTGTATGATGTGGTCCCTACTACTATGCTACTCCTAAGGACAATAAGAGATAACTTAATTAAGCTAATGGGCAATAGGAAATAAGATCTAAGATAGCCTAAGTGCGATGAGCATCCATCCCTAATCATCTGTGTGCATATTGGACTTCATGTACTACATCTAGGATTACCAAGTGCACATCACTCGAAGCACTACTTAATACGCTACTGGGTTACCATGTAGTTATACTTAAATGTTTATGATTAAGGCNTGTACTACATCTAGGATTACCAAGTGCACATCACTCGAAGCACTACTCAATACGCTACTGGGTTACCATGTAGTTATACTTAAATGTTTATGATTAAGGCATACTCATTCCACGTTAATAATAGGAAGAGTAAATGTCGATAAAAGAAATATTAACTAAGAAAATAGCAATAAATAATTAATAATTAAAATAATTAAAAGCTAAGTAAATTCTATAATGATGGAGTAATCTCGATCTTTATTCCCAATCGTGTGTGTGTCCAAGTACGTCACACTCAAACAAAGGTTCCATACAATTACAAACATCACACTAAAACTAACTATAAGAACTAAAAACTAAAAACTAAATAAAGACTCCTTCACTGTATGCCTAAGTGCTATATTTATAGGCTAACATAGGAATCACGATATCGTGTATATGATATCGTATCCAAGCTGTGATATCCTGTACTCAATATCGCATATCTAATATTGGGGTTTAGCAAACCACGATTCATCATACCCCCACAATTGAATGAAAACTCATCCTTGAGTCAAACAAAATGAGGAATAAGTTCATTTGATTAAAAACAGTAGATAGGTATGAGATTATTGAATGTCCATGAACTGTTTCATGTTGTAGTATGGGATAAAACAAAACAAAGTTTAGACACCAACACAAAATACAAAACTTGTGAAACTCATGTGGTTCCTGGTGATGGTGGCTCCTTCATGGGTGCCTTTCCTTTGTCTTGTGCTCCAAGCTTCTAAAATGGATACCTTTGAAGAAGTGCCTAAATTTTTTCCTCTTCTATCCAAGGATCATGAGTCATCCATGTTGATGTTCCAATGTTTGATAGAGCTGACACTTCCCACAAACATAGAAATTGTGGAAACATTTGATTGGCCTTGACATACCATGCTGCAAATAGCTATCGTTCCTCCTCATAGGCTCTAGCTTTATCTTTGAGTTCTTGGTAATCCATAAGTCATCGAGCCAAATCTACTACAACATTTTTTAACCTTAGTAGCTTGCCTTTACCACCTCCAATTCAGAGTTTTCCACCTTTAATATTTGTAATGTCTTCTTATGTTCCACAAACTCTGTCTCATATTTAGCATAAGTGGCAACTACCTTCTTCTTGAGCTCAGTTCTTGGGTGCCCTACTGTTAACATGGCCAAGTTGGCATATTGTAGATTTGCTAACTCCATGTATTCTTTGAGATCTTAGATCTGCAAGTTTGGGCATTTTAGTCTGCTTGATGGACAAGGGCATAAGTATCTAGAATGGCCCACTAATTAGTGTTTTGAGCATTCCGGAAGTTGATATGTGCCTTGGCCATTCAGAGCTCCTTCTCTATGATTTCCTTGTACAAGGCCACCTAGTTGTGAAAGTGCGCCTTTAATATTTTATGCTTCTTAACCTCATTTTGCCATGCGCTTATTTCAACGGTTCTCTTTTATCAGATGGTGCGTACCTCCTCCATTAAGAGCATTCTTTTTTCTCTGGCTAAGTGACTTATATCCTGGTTGACTCTTATTAATTGTTCTTACATTTATTAGAAACTTTCTTTAAGAATGTTCTTCTATTTTTCAACTATTTTCAACCAAAGATTTTCTGCACCAAGGAGTTTATTCTTTTCTTGTAAGGCCTTGAGAGCTTTAACATGTGCATATGTCTGAGCTTGTGCTTTTGAAGCATCCCAATCAACCTTCTCTTTTTTCATTGCCATTCTTCTATTCTTCACCAACAATTCATTTAATTACTCTATTCTAAATGATTCTTATTGATCGGCTGCAACAAGTTGGAATGGTTCCTGCCATTCAGCTTATAGGGAAACAAACTTTTCTTGGAGTCTCTGCAACTCATCTTCTGCATGTTTGGCCCTAACCTCAGCCATGATCAGCTTCCCTTTAGTAAAAATGAGGTTTGATTGTATCACTATGACATCTTGGGGGATGTCAAACAAAGATGTCATAACTTACTCTATTTGCAGTAAGTGATCCAAAGCATCCTCATGTTTTGTAGGAGTCATTGAGGTACTAGCCAGAACTTGAGCATCACGTGCTCCTATGAAATCTACTAGTGGCACTATAGGGATGTTAAAAAATTCTCTGATGTGGTCCATGACCACCTCTACTACTCTGGTTGCATCCTAGTGTTGCATGACCATCACTGTGGCACCTTCATCGGTTTGTAATTGTACTTGGAATGATGCAACATTTCCAGAGATTTTTTGTGACCAATGTGATTCCCCTCCTCCTGTTTAGATTGAGACTTCACCCCTTGTAGGATTGATTAATATGGTGGGCCATATAGCATCATCAATCACGTTGAAGAGATTGGCCTCATCTCTGCTTCCCTAACTGACTGTCTTTATAATGGTCCTAAGATGGCTCATCGATGGTCGGTAATCTTATGGCAGTAGTGGCAATTGCTGGTCTTGCTGGCCTATGGGCTACATGCTAGGCCTTGCTTCTTGTTGATGGCTAAGCCTTGTGTCTAGAAGTTGGTTAGGCCCTATTGTTTGAGGTGTAATGGGCCCAACCATATATTCTTGTTCAAGCTCCAACGTCTCATCAACATCTTCTCTTAGTCATGGTAGCTTAAGTAATTTAGAATATGAAGCATTTTGAGCTTTTTTGAGGACATCATTGGTGTACCCTAGAATTCCAGTGCGCTAGCATAGCTTCCTAATTGGACACGGAAAGGGTAGTTCAAACTTTCTTATCTTTCATTCTTCAAACCACCTTAATATTTTTGTTAAAAATAGATATTGGCATCAACCTTGCCCATTAAATTTATACTTCCTTTTGTAGCATAGGTAAAAATTCTATTTAACCCCTTTGTTGGAAAAATATGATTAGTGCCAATTTTAAAGTAAATTCTCTCTTCAAGGGTTAATTCTCCATATGTCTTATCTTCTTTGCTATACGTCCTTTTTAACCATAATTTTCTTGCATCTACATCAAAGCGAGTGGACAAATGAGTAACTTTGGGCCCTCTATTTGGGAGATTCAAAACTTCTACAATGGCCTTTGTAGAGGAATCTACTGAAATTCTACCAATATCGATGATATTTCCCTCTTCTTTATTGTGCTAAAATTGATATGTTTCACCTAAATACCATGCTCCACTCTCTGAGAGGATAGGCCATAGTGGAGATCCCTTAAGTAGATCCTTAACTGGTTCAGGGGTGAGTTTGGTAAAAGGCCCAAAATTAAGTTCCACAATCACGACAAAGGATGTGGACCTTTTTTGAATGGTTTAAACACATTCTAGGGACAACGTGAGGTGTTGTCCTTGTTTTGTTGCTCTGACCTCTCCACCTTCTACTTGGCTAGATTGTGTAGTGACAAGAGTTTCCTGATGGATCCTGAATGATTATGCCTCCTACTTTGCATGTTCTGCATGAGGTCCTTGGCTTCTACCTCTTCTTGGACGTTTAGTTGCACCTTGAGAAGGTCCTCTCTGTTATCCTCTTTTAGGGGCCATTTATAATCACATAAGGACTGATTGTTAGTAAGGTTTTTTAAATAAATTTGATTATCTTATACCTTACTCATTACCTTTAATAAATTTTTAATTCTTTGCTTAGTGTGATTCAAGAGTTAGAGATTTTTCAAGGAAGTTTCCCTAAAAATTTAATGTCAGACCTATTCTCTTTAGGTGGTACATATAATAACTTAAATGACTTGGGTGAAGGGGGAAAATTAGTTTGGCATGGATTTGTAATAGCACTTACCCCTATGATATCCTTTGGGTAATAGTAAATTTTGAAAAAATTATGCACAAGTTCTACAGTACCCCTCTCCCAAAACTAAGTTGAATACTATGGGTTTAATTAGGTTCAATCAGAAAAGAAATTTGAGTATCAGAGAGAAAAATATTGGAAGTTGAATTTAGATTCGCAAAGCTCCAAAAATCATGAAAGAAAATTTGAACAACTTCCCCTGTGTCAACTGTTGAAAATGACTTCTATAGTGCATGGGGGTCCCATATATATACTTTTTATAGATGCGATATTGCATACGCGATAGTGCGTACCTGATATTGCGTCCAAACCAAGATAGGTTACTTAGTAGAATTGATGATTGTTTAAGTTTTAAGGCCAAAATTGTAGGATTTGAGGTTGATTCGAAAGGTCTAGGGTAATGACAAGTGGGAATTAAGGCATCGAAAGTGTAATGAAGTGGAGTCATACAATGAAGTTCTTTGAAAAGGATGAGGAAAAAGGACATGTAGTGGTTCTAAGGAATATTTGGTTAAAATGATGACTAAGGAAAGAATAGATTTGGCAATGGAGTACTTGAAGGGTATAAAGTGATGTGGTGGTGTGCAATAAGTACAAATGACAAAAGTCACGCAATTGGATCCTCCCCAAAGCAGGTTCCAACCTATAATGCCCTTGTGTAACCACACCTTAAAATGTCCATAGGCATTAGAAGGGTTAAATGGAACCTCCAACTGTGCAAAAAAACACACACATGTTAAGTACCATTGCTATGAGGTATTAATTCTATGCCACACAAGACACAAGTCAAAAATACTTGGACTATGAGATGAGACGAATTACAAAAGGGATTGTAGGAATCATGATGTGAGGTAACCTACCTTGGGCACAATGAATCCTAAGTATTGTGTGTGATTAAAGTACCATTATCCTTTCGATTTGAGATCAAAACCAAGTCCATACCTCTAATCAGTGACATCACATTATTTCATCCCAATGATAGACAACCATAACAGCATCATGATAGCAAGTTGTATGATCACTTGACATTTTGCACAAGGGAGGAGTGATTTGAATTTTTTTTGGCCCATTTTTCTTATGCTTTTCTTGTGCTTCACTTCTTTATTTCTTTTTTCTTTTTTTCTTTTTTTTTTTTGCTTTCTTCTTCTTTTCTTTTTCTTCTTCTGGTCACTTTTGCACTTGGTCTTTTCCAAAGGTGATTTGGAGAAGTCACCAACCTTCAAGCATGGGTGCATGTCTTTCTAGTGGGACCCCCCAGAATAGCATTAAGTTCCTATATTGAGTGCCTTTATTACAACTCTTACTCCCATTGTTTGTTAGATCTACAAGGATCTTAGTACAACCAAGCTGCATGATAACACAAACAGATGTCACCAAAGAGAATCCACAAGTTCCCTTGATGTCACACCCTTTCCATTCCCTCTTAGTCCATCACTCTTCACTCTAGGCATAATGGATACAAATTTATTTTAAGTTTTGATGATAACATCATCGTACCCAGAGCAAGAACCTCTTATTAATAGAATGGGTGAGTGAATGTTATGGGCTCACTGTCCAAATAATTAGTCACTTGTGACTTGATGACATAGAACAATGCCTCAACTGACTGGTTACATGAGTATTTTATTCATAGATGAGATTACCTACAAAAAGATAAAATGACAAATTGGAAAACAAGAAATTAGAAAATAAAAAATTGAAAAATGAAAAATAAAAAATTGTAAAATCGAAGAAAAGGAAAAAATTTTACTAATTCTTCTTGTTAGAATGGGGGTTATCCCCCATGACTAAACCTTTGATCATGGTGAGAATTAATAAATGAAAAGTTAGGATCCATGCATGTTAGAAATATTGGGATTCGATCATATCCAAACCACTAGGTGTCTTTTGGTGTAGTGGCAGGAACGTACCCAAATTGGGGTTCACACACTTGATTAAAGTAGGTATAGTGGGCCAGATTATAAGATGTGGTCATGTGATAAGAAACTAACACACTATGGCACCCACGACCATAAGACAGTATGCAAGGATCGATATGTCATCTCATGTTGTTATATTCATTGGGCCACATGGTTGTTGGAGTATTAATTGGTGGCTTGGATAAGGTAATAGGAGGTGTTAAGCTTGAAGAGAAGGTGCATCACAGTGTTGGGCTTGTGCTAAGTTGGAGGATGCAGTGGTTTCAGAACTGTATTGCATCTTTCTACGAACATGCTTAAAGAAAGGATGCTTCTAATGTTGTGGAGGACTCCCACTGTTGTTGATAGTAGCAACACAAGTAATGTTTATTGGTTGGTGTTGTGCTGCGAAATCTTCTAGTAGAACTGGTGGCAATGTAGAAGGAGGTGAAGGAGGAGAATATTGAAAGTAAGGAGGAGTGTGAGGAACATGATGTGGCGATCCTGTAGGAGAGGATATGGGTTGATGATACTCAGGAGAGTGATAATGATGAGGTGAAGTAGAGGATGTTGATCTAGTTGGAGAAATAGGGTGTTGAACGTAATAAGCACTTGGTTTCGGGTGATATGAAAGGTGTGGCTAGTTTGATGATGGCCTCCCCCCCAACTTGAGGTTTTGCCACTACAGTTGAGCATAGTACTTCTGTACAAAATTTGGATGTAACATGCTACCCCAATGCTCATGTAGATGTGATAAGATTGGGCATTGGCCTTTTGGATGATTGTACAGGAAAACATCACATTGATACTTATGATTTGTGGTTAAGCCCCTATCCTCATTTTTTTAGTCATTCTTTCTAATTGTTGAATGGTATTTTGTCCTATTTCTGGGTTTGGTATCCTTTGTTTTTTTTTGGTTGTCAAAGTTATTTTACATGGGTCTCCCTCTAATAATGTCTTCATATTCTCCACATTTTTCATGCACCCACTCCATAATTTTATTGATCCTTACCTCAATGTCATCTAGTGATTTTAGTATGGACAAAGGTAGGAACAGTTTAACCTCTTTGGGATGAGTTGATTCTCCTCTTCATGATTATGGACCTCTATTATTTCAAGAGTTTGGTCTTGTTGAGATTCTTTAACATTCTCCCATTTGGCTATATCTCCTTCTTCTATTGCTACTCGCTTAATAAGCTCTTGGAATTGATGGGTTTGTAGTTCATATAGTTGACCTGGGGCATACATCCCTAAGGTCTCCCTTATTTCATTTTGGAGCCCATCCATGATGTGATACATTAGCCTTTCCTCAGAGAACCCATGGCCTGGGCATTTGTTTAACAAAGAGTAATATCTTTCTAAGGCCATGTCCAAGGGTTCATGTTGCCCTTGTTTCCACTCTTGGATTTGTCTCCTCAAGGCTGACACTCTTGCATAGGTTTGATATCTTTTGTTGAAGAGGTTTACCATTGTAAGCCAATGGTGAATTGAATTTGGTTTTGAAGACTTGTACCATACTTTAGCTTGGCCAACGAGTATCATAGGGAAGAGCTTCAGCCTTTGCCATCCATTCTCAATGTTGTTCCATACACA
This sequence comes from Gnetum montanum, assembly GCA_015680685.1. Lineage (NCBI taxonomy): Eukaryota > Viridiplantae > Streptophyta > Gnetopsida > Gnetales > Gnetaceae > Gnetum > Gnetum montanum. The sequence continues at coordinate 51,897 of MNCI01000952.1, forward strand.
GGCATCATAGAAGGCTTGTAAATGATGTTGTGGATCTGAATCATAGCCTCCTGAGAACTTAGAAAAGTTGTTTAAATCAAGCCTGGGTAGACGCCATTCCTTGCGATGCCTACAGGATATCTAAATGGCCTTTGTTATATGCATTAGGCTCTTAGTGGCCAGCAAGGGTTCATCATCACTAAATAGGTTATGAGTTCGTGAGTTGGGACAATGTTGTCTATATTCATGTTAGCATTCCTGATTTTTCCTGTTGGTTTGATTTTTATTTCTATGTTGATCCCTTAAGGATAGTCATCTATGTCACAACCCAATGTTGAAGGAGAAGAGGAAGAGAGAGAATTGAAAGAATTTTCATGACTTTTGTAAGTCTCCCAATCATCCCCTAATGTACTCTTGTTACCCATTAAGAAGGTCCCAGGCCTTACGAGCCCCCTCATTCTAAGAGATGTCCCATTTTCATGAGAGATGTCTAAGTTGGATGAAAAAATTCCTTGAGTATTGTTGTGGTATCTATGAACATATGAAACTCTTGCATAAGATTGAGTACTTGAAACTTCTTCTTTATCATAGATTTCATTGGTTCTCCAATGAATTGCCTCGCTAGATGTTGCATTATCGCTATCTTGTGAAAGAGACATTATCATGAATTATGTGTGACTTAATTGAATTTAATTTCTTTTTCTAAAAGATATATTTTTAATACCTTGTTACAACGATCTTGTATGATATAACTAATCTCGATAACTAGCACCATCCCTGGCAATAGCACCAATGATGAGTGGCGAGGTACCACTACGCTTAACCATATGAATACGAGCATGTACACACGATTCAATCAAACTCCATGGATGGACTAGTTGTAGCACCTAAACAATTATACATTGATTGCAATTCACTATCTTCCCACTTGGACTAATAATTGCTTTGTCGTATGGTTTAGTCTAGAGTGAGGTGTATGATGTGGTCCCTACTACTATGCTACTCCTAAGGACAATAAGAGATAACTTAATTAAGCTAATGGGCAATAGGAAATAAGATCTAAGATAGCCTAAGTGCGATAAGCATCCATCCCTAATCATCCATGCACATCTTGGACTTCATGTACTACTTCTAGGATTACCAATCACACATCACTCGAAGCACTACTAGATACACTACTAGGTTACCACATAGTTACACTTAAATGTTTGTGATTAAGACGTACTCATTCCACGTTAACAACAGGAATAGTAAATGACAATAAAAGAAATATTAACTAAGAAAATGACAATAGATAATCAACAATTAAAATAATTAAAAGCTTAGCTAATGTTGCAATGATGGAGTAATCTCGATCTTTATTATTGATTGTGTGTGTGTCCAAGTACATCACACTCGAACAAAGGTTCTGTATAATTACAAGCATCACATTGTGGGCATGCACTTGGAAAGAACACTAAAACTAACTATAAAAACTAAAAACTAAAAACTAACTAAAGACTCCTTCACTATGCACCTAAATGCTATATTTATAGGTTAACACAGAAATCATGATATTGTGTATACGATATCATATCTAGGCTGCGATATCGCATACTCGATATCAGGGCCTGGCAAACCATGATTCATCAAAGAGGAAGTTGAAATTTTTAAGAATAAATTAATCCTACTAATGCCAAAATACTTACATAATGATCCTAAGGAATTATAACCATCAATATAAGCAAGTCATACATAAGGAAAAAATGAATAATTGTGATGAATTATAAGAATGCTAACACCTATGGGATAATTGTTTTGAAAATTCTTCTAACTTTGCAATCATGATAAACTAAGAACTTAATGAAACTAAGGGTATGAGTAAGGTATAAATACATTAGAAACACATGAAATACCTTAGTAATTTTGAAACCTTAATGATTGTAGATGGTTCCAAGAAGACGAGAAGCACAAGGAGGACCCTCACAAGGAGCAAGTAAATGACTGAGATGCCAAGGAAGCAGCCAAAATGGAGAATAAGGCCCAGGACACAAGGAGCAAGAAGCCTAATCATTTAGCGTTTATCAAGAAACTCCTACTACAAGATAATTAGCCTAAGGAGAGGTAGTAGCACCATAAGAGTAAGGACCATGCCTCATGTTGTCATAGTATTGCCTCCAAGCCATCTAAGAAAGATCCATCTTGACGATAGTCATCATGGAAATAAACTTTGGCCCATTCATGGCATTTGTTCCTAAAGCAATTAGGACACAACTCTAGGTGTCACCACTAAGGAAAATTCTATCAAAAAGTGGTAAATAATATCTTGGGAAAACATATTAGTTTTGGCACAATAAGGAAGAGGATAATATAGTCAATATTGGACCAATTTCAATCTCATTCTCAAGCAAGGTAATTGCAAAAGCTCTAAATATACCAAATGAAGGGGCAAGGTTAGCATATCTATCCACTTAATCTAATGTTGAAACCAAAAAGTTGTGGCTGAAATAGGCTTATGGTAAAGAAGACAAAGGCTATAATGAACTAAGTCTAAAGGAGAGGATATACTTTAAAATTGACACCTATCATTTATTTCCAACAAAAGAACTCAATCAATTATAAACTTATGTAGTTAGAGGAAGTGCAATTATAATGGACAAGTACAATGAAAACATTGCAAAATGTTATTTCATGAAGATTTTGTGGTGATTTGAATAAAGAAAGGTAGGGAAGCCAACACTACCATTCCCTTTCCTTATCAGGAAATTGTGCAAGCGAGTCGAAATCCTAGGGTACACCAATCACATTTCTAGGAGAGCCCAGAATGCTTCATATGCTAAGTTGCTCAAACCAACACCACCCAGGAAAGATTAGGATGATGACCAAGAACCAGAAAAAGAATAGGATCAAGAGCAAGAGAAAGGACAATGACAAGATCAACAAGGAGGGCCTAGCAGCCAACAACAAGGGTAGTAATAGCTGTAGGTTCCACCGCCACTGCTACTATAGGACTATCAACCACTGATGAGCCATTTGCAATAAATCATAGAAACAAACAACTAGGGAACTAAAGAAGAGGCCAATCTATACAAATTCATTGATAATTCCATAAGACCCATAGTTTCAACTAATCCAGCAAGTGGAAAAATTATATTGCAATCACGAAAAGAGGTATGATCATAATAGATATTTGGGAATCTTACATCATTCTAAGTGATACTAGAGATAGGATAGGAAGCCATAGTAGTGGTAATGCAGCACCAAGATGTAGTTAAAACAACAAAGGTGATCACTAATCACATCAAAAAGTCATTCAATGTACATGTTGTACTACCGATAGAACTTACTAGAACCAGAGATGCACATATGCTAGTTGGAACCTCAATGACTCCTATGAATCATAGGGATGCACTTGATCAATTGTTGCAGATAGGGTAAGTAATGACAACAGTCTTCAACATTTCAAGTGATGTCACTATTGTGTAATCAGAATTGATCACCACTAAAGGGAAACTGGTCATGGAAGAAATGCAAAAATAAAGACTCTAAAACAACAAGAGATTACCACCCTAATATCTAAAAGGAGAGATCCCACATAATTTGGTACACCTAACGAGATTGAGCAATTGAAAATAGAGCAAATCAAAAAATTAATTGAGCATAACAAAAAATTGCTAGATGAAAAGGAGAAAGTGGTATGGAATGCTTCTGTAGCTAAAGCATAGATGAATGCACATGTGAAGGCACTTGCCACTATATAGGAAGAAAACAAACAACTTGCTTCTAACAACATGAGGTTGATCATAATAGAAAAGCAAAAAAACCATTCTAGAAGAAAGTATCCATAAGTTGAGAGACCAATTGATGAGGGTCAACTAGGATATGAGCCCCTTTGTGAGAGAAGACAAAACCCTCTCTATGGAGGAGGTATGCACTACTAGACAAAAATCGGCAATTGAAATCAGTGCATGGCAGAATGAGGCAAAGAAACATGAGAGGCTTAAAGAACACTTTTAAGACCAAGTGGACATGTATAAGTAAATAAATGAAAAAGAGATACAAATGACAAAGGCCAAAATCAATTCTATTGTAGCACAAAATCTTGATTGGAAACTCATATTGAATAGCATGGTCCATACATATCAAGCAAAAGTAAAAAATAAAGACATGCAGCTAGAGGAATTGAAAGAATACATGGAATTAATAAACCTTCATTATGCTAATTTGGCCATGTTAATATCACATAGACCTAGAAATGAGTTAGACCAGCAAGTAGTAGCCACCTATGTCTTATATGAGAAAGAGTTTGCAGACCAAAAAGATTCTTTGCAAAAACTCTAAGTAGCAAACTCAAAACTAGAAGCAGTGAGGGCTAGCTATCATGGGCAAAAAGATGTCATAGCAAACTTGGCTAGATGACTATTAGACTATCATGAATTAAGAAAAAAGGCTAGAGCATTTGAGGAAGAAAGAAGGGAATTCACAGCCTGGTATGTCAAAGCAAACTAAATGTTTCCAAAATTTCCATGCCCATGGAACTTGCTAACTTCATCAAACACTGGTTCATCAGCATGGACAATGCATGATTCTAGAACAAAAGAAGAAAAACTTCAAGCACTTTTAAATTGGTATAAATTGTAGAAGCCTAATGATAAGGGAAAGCAACCAATGAAAGAGCCACCACCTCTCGGAACAACCTAAGACTACATTAAGCTTTGCCAATTGTTGTTCTTTATTTTGTAAAGTTATCATATCATGAAATGTGTCATTTTTTAAAACTCCACTATGGCATTTATGAGTCATGTATATAACAATTAGTGTCATGTCAATCTACCTTTCAATTTTGTAAGGAACTCTATCCTCATTTTGTTTTAACTTGAGGAGGAGTTTTCAGTCAGTTGTGGGGGTATGATAAATAATTGTTTTGTAGGCTATGATATCAGGCATTAGATATCAGCGCTGTGATATCAAAGCTACAATATCATATCCTTGATATCAAAGCCTATGATATAATGTTGGATATCTGATATCGCTGACATGTGTAAGGCCTATAAATACAACACTTAGGTGCACCATCCGAAGGAGGTATTTATTCCATAGTAGCTAAAATTTATTAATTTGTTTACTTGATTTTAGTACTTAGAACTTAGCTTTGTATGCCCATAATGTAATGTCTTATAATTGAATGGAATCTTTATTTGAGTGGAATGTACTTGGACATGTTTCATGCACGGAAATAAAGATCTAGATTACTCTACATCATTGCAACATCACTTAGTCTTTATTATTTTCACTTAGCTTAATGTTTACTATTTTCATTAGTTAATGATTTACTTTCAATGCATTTTATAATAACTATTGTTAGGTAGACTAAGTACAAGTGATCTCAAGCACTTAAGTGTAGCTACTTGGTAACCCAGTAGTACTATCACTTTTTATGCCCAATAGTGTGGTATTTGTTAATCCCAGTAGTAGTTACATGAAGTCCAAGGTGTGAATATAAGTTCAAGACTGAATGCTCATTGCATAGGATAGATTAGATTTATTTACTGTAACTTAGATTTAGAAACTACTACAATTACTTCATATTAGCTAGGAGCACTATGGCCAATACAACATCATCTATCATATACCTCATCATGAGTTAAAGCATACCTATCTTCATTACTAGCTCATGTGGGAAGACAATGATCATGAACTCTAACTAATTACTTGCATAATCACATTGCCTAGTCTATGGGATTTGACCAAGATCATGTGTGAACAGTCGTATCTTGTATGGTTGGGTGTTGGATATCCCACTACTCAACAAAAGTGCTTCATCATTCCACATTTTTCTTACTTTCATTTCAATGAAGATGTTGATGGCTTAAATGAGCCATTATTCCCATGGACCTACCAGGGTTAATTCATGATGTAGTTTACATCCCACTTGAAAGTATTGATGATAGCAAAATCAAAAAGGTTGATATGAATGACATTTCCACATGTAGTGGATCATTAAATGATGATTCACACCTTCATGTTTAAATATTTATCATCTCTTTTGAGCTGCAAGGATTGACCAATAAGTGATAGAAACTCCATATTTTTTTCCTACACACTTACTAATTATGCTAAAACATGGTATAAATCTTTTTCACCCAACTCCATCTCTTCTTGGACAAGAATGTTAAAATCTTTTAATGTTATACTTTAATCTTATGTCCAAATTGAAAACCTTAGAAAGAACATAGTAGGCTAGAAGTAGGATACCAATGAATTGTTAAATGTGATCTTGAAATGATGCAATTGCATTTTCAATTAGTGTCTAAATCATGGGTTTAATAAATGTTACCAATTAATGCACTTGGTACAAGGACTATGAATGCAAACTCATGAAAGGGTAGATTTTATCATGGGTAATTTCTATTAGAGGTTAGTGGCTTAAATTGTTCTTGTATTAGATGTCATGGCTAATGACATAAGCATGCTATTGTAAAGAAAGCCAACGTAAATTCCCAATGTTAGAAGGATGTAAAAAATGTTGAGTGTAAGATTTAACCTAGTAATGTTGTTGAAGCACTTATTCAAGAAAGTCTGAGAATGAAAAACACTTTGGCAAATCTTTCCAATGTTCTTTATAAGGTTTGGGATGTATTAAACTAAAATATAAAGTAAAAAAAAGATTTAAAAATAAATTTTTTGAAGTAGCTATGAAGGAAGTTGCATCAAAAGATAAAAGTGATCAAAGCAAAACAAATGGCTAGAGGCCTTACCATGGTCAAATATCTTATCATTATGGTCCATTTTTTCAACCAAAACTTTAACAAAAAATGGAACTTAATCCTTGCAACTTCACATCTTATAGTACTTCCTCTACATCATGACATCTTTCTCATATCATCCTTCTTCCTATCATGAAAATCAACAAGCCATGAACCAAATACATCATGCAATGCCCCTTCAAAATTGGGCATATCCACCGTAACTATTTTAGTAGCTGTAGATCCAACAATGTCCATCATGGTCCTTTGTACCATTACAAGAGGAAATTTTAAATCAACCATAGTAGGAACATGTCTAGTTCCTAAATGCAAGATACTATCCTTATTTTTCATCATCATATACTATTGGGTAGTACCATAATATTTATGTTTCTTCCATGGCACAAAATTCATTAGCTCACAAGTGAAAGCATTTTCATAAAAGAAAGAACAAAACTATCTGTAAGGATTTGTGCTCATTTCCTTTCTAACCATTATCTTCAAAGAAATAGAACCAAGAAGATTATGCTTCTAAAGAATAAATTCAACACCCAGAATGCTATAAAACATCTTAATTATCTCCTTAGCCATTTTGTGATCTTGATAAAAAAGGAGGTTGTCCAGTGATAGCCATAAACTTAATCATGGTGGAATAGTCCTCCATGTAATGGATTTAGTGATAGAGTATGGTTTATTTGTTTTATGTATATTTTTGTGTGCATATTTTTTAAAAGTAACAATATATCATTCTCTAATTTTCTTATTCTTTTGGTTTGGCATGATTTGATATGCATGTTTTTTAGCATATAGATATATCAATTTTGGTTTGATATTTCTTTAGTGTGATTCTATGTGTGTATTTATTTTTAATATTAACAATTAATCAATTTTGATTATTTATATTCTCTTGAGTGTGTTTTATGTAAACATGGGAAATTAAATACTATGCTTTATGAATGCTAACCCAAAAAGCCAATGGTGTCTGGGTGAGCTATAAATGTAATGATGATGTAACAATGCTAAATAGGTCCAAAGTGGATCCTTGATTGATGGAATGCCCATACCACAAAATTCATCCACCTACTTTTCCTCTATCCATAATTGCTAAAATAAGCTCAAATTCAGTAGGAAGTTGGGACTCATACCATGAGTTATTGAGGCTACTACTAATATAACCATGGATAGGTTGTGGATCCACACCTTAGGGTGTAAGCTTTGGAATCCTAGAAGAGTGATTGTTTACTCCTAAGAAAATGATGTGTCATTGAGGGTCCTTATGACCACTAGATGGGTCTAATAAGTTTGGTTGGACTGAGGTGCATATGCTAGCATTCTTGATCATCTCAATTACAAGAGATTCGTCATCTTATGAACCTATACATGCCATGTGGTGAGGGATGAATTCTCATGTTCATCCAAGTCAAAGACTCCATGTGGTGATCTGACACTTTAATCATTCTTAAAATTCTCATGCATCATTCAAGATACCCTCTTCTCATGAAAGAAAAGATGAAACATTCAAAAAGAAAAATAGAGAAAGAAAATGATGAATGAAAAAAGTGATAAAATAAAGTAAAGAATGAAAAAATAGAAGAAAAGAAGAAATAAAAAGAAATAAACAAGAACAAAATAAGAAAGAGAAAAAATGAATAAGAAGAGGTAATGGGAAGAGCAATATGATTCCAAGCTCTTCAATCCACACAAATGATTATTTCTACCACTCAAACTGATCCTATAATTACTCAAGTAAGATCAAGATGGAAGGTTGGACCAATGCTCATGCAAAGCATACATGATATCAATTATCCATGCTTATCTCATGTTCAACCTATTTCTTGGATTACTTCACCTCCAAATGTAACAATTCAAGATAATCTCTTGCTCATATCTACTCATTGTCATGATGGCCTAGAAGTCTCTCTGTTAGTAAACTTTGGTAATGTCAAATGTTACTTCCCCCTAATTTATAAATCAATTTGTTCTTGGGGTGTCAAGATCATAATCCTTGATCCAAACCATGATCATATCTAAACCATGAGAATCCAATTGCTTGGTCAAAGTATTATAATCATTGTTGCGATTGGGTTCAGTTAGCATAGCTAAAGGGATTGACAATAGGTTTCTAGTAAAGAAAAATTTAGAGAACCTATTTTACATATGTGCATGAATGGAGAAAAACCAAACTAAAATCTTAACTTCTAGATGGTCTATAGCACCTTGCCTTGATTTGTTTTTACCAATAGCTAGAGCACAAAACAATCGAGACTAGATGACACTAGTAGTAGCAAGTATCACCTTGTGCTCAAAAGGGAAACTTGGAGGTCTATCCCTACTCTGTAGATGAGTAGTGGTGTATGGATATGGTAGTGGATCTCTCATAATGTGTAGAATGTGCTCACATGCTCCTATAAGCTAATTGAATGGTTGGTTGGAAACCTGATGATGTCGAACTTTCACCCTCTCTCTCTCTCTCTTATCCATCATTCATTCTTCATTTCTTCCATTCCATTTTTTCCACTGTTGTATGTGATAGGAAGTCAATTAGGTGAAGTAGAGGATGTGATTTGGCCATCCAAGAAGATGGACTTGCATTTGATGTTGATGTATTACTAGTTTTTTGGAATCTATGAGTGTTCCCTCAATGTGTTTCACGAGGGTAAGAAAGATAGGTGTCTACTATGGGGAGGATCCACTTATGAATCCTTAGTGGCTTAATATTATGAGTGATTGAGCTTAAGCTTATCTCCTAGAGATGGTGGTGACTACATGGCATAAAGCATTCAATTGGTCTTCCACTTATGTGAGTGTTAATTCTACAAGCTTCAAGCTTTGATCATGATAATCTATTTCCACCTTATGTTACTTATGCTTGTTTGTTTAACCTTGGGGTATCCTATTTATCTCCTATTTTTCTAACCCATCTTTCCTAGTTTTTGAATCATGGAAATGAGTAAATTCGATATTATGATTCAAATTCTATGAGTTTGGATGTTATCCAAGATAATATTTTAATGTTTTGGTCTTCTTACTCATTTTGTGGCTTGTTTGGTTCATTCCTTTGTTGGATTTATTAGGATTTTCTTAAGTATTTATTCTTTCTATTGACATTTGTCATGTGGTTCAAACCATGTGTCTTTTAAATTAGTTATGGATGAGAGGCATAAATTTGGGTATGTACTTTATAATTTTTATGATTATTTAAATTATTTTTACCTTATTTTTATGTACCCATGCGTACCTTGATTCCATACTTGTGATTATGTTTCTTTCATGATCCAAAGGATTATACTTATCATTGTTCCTATAGCCATTTTTTGTAATGATAATATAATGCCTTAGGGATCTCACTTGATTTTTAGAATTTTCATAGCTCATCATGCTTAGGCAATTATGCTTGGAATTCTATAGACCTATTTAGGATAAGATTAAGAGATCTTAATCCTTGGTCTATGGCCTTGTAAGCTCTAAGTCCAACACCTTTACTTGAGAGGCCTTCCTTAAGAGATAGATTTGGAGGTAAATAATCATACTCTTAATTTTTGAGTTTAGCATGTGCCTAGAAAGATCTTTCAATTGAATGCTAGAGGAGCTATTAGGTGACAATTTAAAACAAAATAATATGAAATAATATATAAATGCAAATCATATGTAGCAAGGAGCTATCCAAAAGGCTAAGGTGACAGACCTTGAGGTATAGTTGCAAAGATTTCACATGTTTGCACCTTATACTTTGATGAGTGGTGGAGTAACCCAACACTCTATCATACAAGTTACAAGTGCCAACACATGACTGCATTGTAATCCACAAATAGACAATGTTATTATGCTAGTAATTGAGATTAAGTTCGAGATCACTATCTTCCCACCTTGAGCTAGTGGAGTTTAAGTGTATGGCTTAGCTCTTAGTGAGGCATATGATTGTTGATGTTGATTAGCTCTTAGTGCAGCTAGAGGTAAACATGGTGAAAATGAATATTAAATCCTAAGTCTAAGTAACAATAGGAATGTAAATCTATTCTATCCTAGAGTGCTGAACATCTAATCCTGGTATGCCATTCATGCCTTGGACTTTTGTAGCTATCACTAAGATTACCAACTAGAATCACTACTAGGTGAACCAAGTAACGCCACTACTAAGTTACCAAATAACTACACTTAGCATTTGAAACTAGTCATAGCCATACCGCTTGCTAATAAACAAGTAAAGTAAAGTACTTGAAATGTAAAGTGTTAAACTAGGAAAATGGTAAAAATTATGCTAAGTGAATAATTAGAAAAATAAGGAATGCTACAATGATATAAAGAATTCTTGATCTTTATTTCCATCATGAATCGTGTCCAAGTATAATCCACTCAAATAAAGAAATTGGTCAATTTCCAAACAACACACTATGGGCATTCGCTTATATCGCTAACTCTATGGAAATAAACTACAGGAGTCTACCTAAGGGTGGAATCAAAAGGTTTCAAATTGTGCACCCAAGCATTGTATTTATAGGACAACATACATCCCAAAACATCACATCAACAATGACATAGCATGGACCATGACATCGTATCTATGACATCATTACTATGATATTGTATTACAACAAAAATTGGTTTTATCATACTTCTAACTTCTTCTTATTCTAAGCAAGCACATCAAGGAACTTACATTCTAAGCCACTATCCCCTAGTACTTCTTAGTAAGGTGGTTATATTGTAATATAGTAATGATCTATATTATGCATTTGTAAAGTCCTTTACATTAATCTTATCATGTGTCTAGTCCCTATTTTTCTATCCTGGGTATTAAAGCTATGGGACTTACTTTACTCAATCTTAAGAAAATGATGAGGCATGTAGTGGTATTTTGTACATATATTGCCCTAGATTTAGGAAGTATTTCACACATCTTATGCTTGTAGTCTACTGTGTTTGGTTATGGTTTGTGTCTTCTAAGTGTGCTCCCTTATCTATTATATCATACTTTTGGTTTTTGTCCATGTCTTAAGCTTCTTATGACATTTCTAACCTTATTTAGGCATTTTAAGATCCTTTTGATATGTTTCTTTGGATTCGAAGTTTCATCTAATATTAGCCTTGGTTTCTTGATAAGGAAAATGCATTGACTTCCTTGCATTAATGCATCCCTCCTATGTCAATGCCCTTACATCAACACACTCCATGCTTGCTAGGTTTGAATACAAGTTTCAAAAGTGTTATCCGATTGGATAGGGCTATGTTGACAAACCTTTGTTGACTCTTGGGTGTTGAAAAACCTCCACTATTACATTGTGAAAATGATAAATACTTAGGATGAGTTTTTACAGATATCTTAACATACTTAAACATTTTTATTTAGCTTTTGGCATTACGTTTCTATGAAGAGCTCTTCCTTACTTGGGTGAGTTGTTTTCTTTTCCTATTATGTGTGTATTTTGAGTCATCACTTTCAAAAATGCTAGTACTCTATGTCAGAGTGCTACCTTACTTACATCACATAGAATCATTTGGTTGATATAGAGTCTAGTATTTGCATAGTGAATAAAGCTTATGATTTTTCCATGCTCCACCATTGATGACTTAAACATTAAAATATCCAACATATTTATTTAATTTTCATTTCATCAACCAACGATGATTCATCCTTATCCTAGGAGGTTATAACTATATGTAGGAAAACATGCCTTGTTAGTGGATCAAAGGTTGTTTTCCTCCAAACTGGAGGCCAAATAAATGTGGAGATCCTCACAAGTTCCATGCTATTATAACCATTACTAAAGAATTACATTGACCTTCATTCCTTGTGTACTATTTCAAAGGATATGTAGGCTTGCAAGGGAGCTTCAGGTTTGATGATCGAGCCAGCACCCTTCTCTTTGAGAGTGAGGTTTATGGCTAAATGTGTTATAGAGTAGGAACATGTCTTAGCTCAATTGTGAGAATGTTATCTCTTGTGTTTGTGTGTGCTCATTATGGTCATGCATGTGTATGTCATGTTGGTCATGTCTCATATATGATTTCATGTAGCATATTGGATACACTCATAACCCATGGACTAACAGGTGTTATGCACTTATGTTATGCATGCAAGTTCTGTTAACATTTTTATGCAATTCATCTTAGGTCTTCTTAAGGACATCTAACTGGTTTTGGATAGTGCTTCACCAAAGCAATGTTGTTACACTTGGTATTGGAGCCGTGGTTTACGATTTGAGGTTTTTGGTGATTCTTAGCATTTGATTCATGATCATGATTCATTGTTCATAACTTGTATGCTACAATGATGCATAAAACGAAGAGTAAAGGGAGCTAAAATCTTAGCAATACTCCTTCAAGTCCCAATCCTTACAATGGAGCAACTGGAGATGGTAGTAGGGGTAGTCATGGGCATGAGGAGATGTACCATGATGCAAATGTATATGAGGATATTGAGATGACTAATGAGAAGGATTTTGATGAATCTCTTGAAAGTATAACTTGAACTAGCAACCTCTTACTTGCAAATCCTTGTCAAAGAATGAGGTAACTACTTGAGCCATATCTCATAGCTCATTATCTTGTTAGACAAAGGGTCATCAACTTGATTTATACTTGAAGCATTATTATATTTCTCTATAATTTTTCTAATCTATTAGATTGATTATATGTCTTGGAGTAGTGTTCCTCTTATTAAATTACTTCAAGTTGACATAATCACCCACTTTTGTTGAAAACTAGAAATTGAACATTTTTATTATGTCTAGAAAATCACAAAGGATTTGTTGGATAGTTACAAAGGCTCAACATATATTCAAAGAAAGTTGAAAAAATCATTTATGTAATGCCCCAAATAGATAAGGTCAATTTGAAAAAAAACAACCAACATATTACAATTAATATTATAATTCATTATAATTTGAGCTAGTGATGGACAAAATAAAAAGATATGTTCTTCATCCTTTATGCTTTGTTTGCACAATCTACAAATATACTCTTCTCTTAGTAAACTAATCCAACAACCTATCTCAACAAAGAGATGATGGGAGCTCATTCTTGCTCTAGTAATTTGATTTCTTAAATGAATAGAAATAGCTAAGAATAGATACTTTTGAGTACTAGATAACAAGCCTTCTCTAACAAAATGTAAATAAAATTACCTTTTTCCCAATGTTTTTAACCAAACTCTAACCAATTCTTTTTCTTTTATAGTCTTCTAGAAGAACCTTCCATGTGACTTAACTTCTAAGTATAAGTAATAAATTAACAATGGGCTTCAACTTCAAGAGGAAGCAAAACTTCCTTTAGAAGTAAGATATCATAAGAAGTCTATATTCTCATTTAAAACTCACATACAAGAAACTATTTTTGAACATGCTTTAATTTTTTGTAATTATGTGTAGAAAGAGAAGGCCCCTATGTAACACACCCATATAATAATACAATTTGAACAAGATTGTGAAAATGTTTATTTTTGATTTCCCATGCTAGAATTTATTTTCAACTACAATTATTTCTTAGAGTAAATAGAGCTTACAGGCCACTTGAAACCTTTAAGAAATAGGGGTATTCCAACTATAATTACTTGCACATTCAACTCCCAAATATTTATAAGATTCACATATATCAAGTTTTTCCCCAAGAAAAAAATCATAATTTTTATTTCTAGTACTACAAACTAGAATTTTTGTCTTATCAATATTAACTTTCATACTAGAATGGTTGCAATAGTCATGGAGAAAAGATTTGAGCATATAATTTAATCCTATGGTTGATTTTATAATCAGGACCATATAATCTATAAAGAGAAGCATGTTCAAAAATTATCCATTCACTCTCACAACATGATTAGAGGCATTTTGCATCCCTTCATGTAATTCATCTATAAATATGCCAAAAATGGTAGAGGAAAAAGGACAATCTTATTTAAATCCTACTAAAGTATTTATAATTATTCCTTATCTATTAAGATTATCTTCAATAAGAATGTTAACCATCTCATAGATTCTTTTAGCAATAGAAAGAAGATTTTGCGGAATGTTAATGTGATCCAATCTCTTCCAAAGTTTATCTCAAGCAACAAAATCATAAACCTTGTAAAAATCAACAAAATAAATAAAAGTACTATGATTGGATCATTTTTCTTCTTTACACAATAACACAAAGTTATCAAATGGTCTACAATAGAATGATTTCTCTTGAAGCTTGCTTGTAACTAAGTATAAAAACCTTGCAGTTTTGCCCATGAACTAATTTCATTTTCTACAATAGTACTCGAAATCTTAGTGAACATTAAATTAATTGTAATTAATTGATAATTATAAATATTTGTCCTATCTACCTTTTTAAAAGTAAGACTGCTTAACTAAAATACCAAGAGCAATCCAAATCATGCTAAATCCCTTTCTTCATAAGGTTGCAAGCAATTTTCCATACCAATGGACCATCCCATTTAAGAAGCTTTGCATCTAATCCAATACTATTAACACATTTCCCAAAAGTTAACCTTTGAATTTCTATAGAGACATCATTAATAGATAACTTAAGAACACTAGAGTTATCTTGCATAGTAGAGGGAGCCTCTTGATCAAAAATGTTATTGAAGAATCTCTAAATATTAGATAAGAAAAATCCCACATATTTTTTTGTCTATCTCGAAAGAGATTTTAAAATCTTTGTGGATTATATTTAAGCTCACTCATCATTTTTTCCTGCCCTCCTTTAATTAATTTCCTTTTTTTGAAATAAAATAATATTTATACAATTCTTCATCATTGAAACATCAAAATGTGAAGCTAAAACATCTTTGCAAGTTATCAAACAATCCACATCAAACCAAGGCTCTCTACAAGCAGGCCTCTTCTTAATATGCATTTGAGCAGCTGTAGATAAAAGAACATTAGTCAAATCCATCTCCTTGTCATTATTAACTAACATATTAGTCACTTGTATTTAAAAATCTTAATGAATGTCTTTTGTGAGACAACGAGTTCTACATTTCTTGTAGTAAATATGACAAATTAAAGTAACAATAGTGAATTTTACATAATCATAAAGAGATTGGGAAATTTTTTCTCCTATTTGAAAATATTTCACTACATCTATAATATTATAAGTAGACAAGAGAGGATTAATGCACAAGTTACCTTAGTATCCAATAAAGGTAAAATAAGAGGAGGAAGAAAATTTGTTGATGCCATTAAGAATTAAAAATTCATGGCAATGACCTTATTTTAAAAAATGAATATCTGTTTGATTGGTAATAAGATCAGCAAATGATCTTTTGGGAACTAAAAAGTGCTCTTTGTTAAACTTTCATTAAGGATTCGAAACAAGTCTATAATAAGCTTTATTATATTTTATCAAACACAACCATTAAAATCCCCACAAAGAAAAATTATACTAAGCCTGAACAATTTTCAATATCTTCACCCAAGTATTGAAAAGGGTGCTTTCATGAAAGATAAGTAGAATTATAAATAGAAGAATTCCTTAGAGAAAAATAACAAAAGGTAGTATAAAGAACCTCTGAAATGCCTAAAACTTTAACCCACAAATATTGATTACTATCATTAACTTGTTGTGCCATAATGGAATGATCTCTAGACTTTCTAATTAAATAAGTAATACTACTAGAAGATCTAGGCCTTGCCTTGGAATGCTTATTTCTAACAAAAATGATATGAAAGCTTGAAATGAATATGGTTAAAGAATTTTCATCTTCCCAAATGATGAGCAACAAGGTACCCCTACACCCAACCATATGAATCACAAGCGTTCACGCACGATTCGATAGAATTCTGTGGATGGGACTAGTTGTGGCATCTAGATTGTTATGTCTTAATCATAGTTCATTGCCTTCCCACTTGGACTAGTCGTAGCTTTGTCACGTATGGTTGGGTCCAGAATGAGGCATATCATAATTGAAGTTTTTCGACCTTATGCTACTCCTAATGATAATGAAGAAATAAATTATTTAAGCTAATTAACAATTGAAAGNAACCTTATGCTACTCCTAATGATAATGAAGAAATAAATTATTTAAGCTAATTAACAATTGAAAGTAAAGTCTAAACTAGCTTATGGACGATGAGTGTCCATTCCCAACTTGTTGTACACATCTTCAACCCATGTATCCACTACTAGGATTACAAGTACTATGCTACTAGGAAAACCAAGCAATAATGCTACTAGGTTATCAAGTGAATACATGTTTATGCTCAAAACTAGTCACACTCATTCTAGCAACTCATTAATATGCATGGAAATGTAAATATTAACTAAGTACATGAAAAGTAAATCTAATCTAAGTCAAAGTGTTGCAATGAATAAGAATCAATCTTGATCTTATTGTTGTTCATGGAATGTGTCTAGGTACATTGCCACTCAAATAAGACATCATACAACTAACTCAAATCCACACTATGGGCACTCACTGACTATATTCTATGACTACAAAACAAAATTGCAAGAGTTCGGCTAGTCTATTGATAAAACTTATGCCAAACCATGAGCCCAAGCACTGTATTTATAGACTGGCACACATCCCATGATATTGGATATCTGACATCGCATCTTGGCCCCCGATATTGAAGTTGACAAAAATTAACTTTTTATTCAAATAGATGCGATGGCATGCATCGAGGCATTTGTGTCAACATGGTCATGTCAATGTAGCCAACAGATGCAATGACATGTGTCAAGGCATCTACATTAAGGCATCTACCTTGACACAACTGCATCAACACAACCAACTGATGCTTCATCATACCATCACAACCAAGTAAAAACACATCCTTGAGTTAATAAGATAGGATTGAGCTTTCTTTATAAAAAATTGGGAATGATGGGATTATTGACTTATGTTAACTACTGATTGACTCTGAGTGCCACATTACAAAATTTTATTCAAGTGGATGCATACAAAATGAAAAAGTGACAAAAAAACTAGACAAACATTGAAGATTACAAACTTTGTAGAGGTCTTCAAGAATCCACTGAAGATTATTCTTCTTGTTACCGCTAGCAGTGGCAACCTTCCAACATTGACTGTTATGTCGATGCTTCTTTGGTTATGCAGAACATTCTTGAAGGATGGACTAAAATTTCTTCTCATCATCCCATGGATCTAGCAAACATGCAAAGTTTGAGCTACTATTTTGTATGTGCTATGATTTGCCCATGGGCATATCCTCCGTTGTCACCCTCTTGGCTTCCTTTTCATGCCTTGGCAAAATATTTTCCTCTTTAGGCATTTATTTTAGCATCACCTGTAGTCACTAAAGAATCAACATTAGTTTTGGTAAATTTTTTCTTAATAATCAACCCTTTTTAGATCCCTTAGTTTGTGTTTAAGCACAAGGCTATTACAGCATACTATGCCCAAGGCTATGAGGTAACTAAAATCATCAAGGTGTTCACATTATTTTAATCAATTACTATTAGTTACCATGAAGTTCAAAAATAGGATGTTAGAAAAATTTTAAAGTGGTCAGCCCTAGCCCCCATTACTAATGAACATAACTCTGGAAGAACATAAGTTTTCAAACAATTGAAACCAAAAGTCTAATTTAGAAGATGGCCAAGAAATATTAATGGATGTGGAAAGAGAAAAGCAGGAAAAATTAATGAAACAGACGAGAAGTAGTCCCAAAATCATGCATAAATTCAGAGAAACCATCACTGATGTTCTGGAAGGTTTGAAGGTTAGTTCAAAGTCATGATCAACAAAAGTTATGCTCCCAAAGTAGGCTTCTGCCATAATGCCCTTGCATAACGACTTCTATAAATGTTCGTGGGCACCCTAGAAGTTAAATGTAGATCATGCCTTTATTCTAAACAACACACAACTGTCATGGTTAGGATGTTGCACTATACTATACAAAACCAAAAGGCTCATAATCGCATGTAGTAGTGAGGTGAATAATGGGATGAGAAGGGATTGCAAAGATCAGGATGTAAGGTACTTGACCATGTCCATAATAGGTTCTTGTGAAAAATGTTATTAAAATGATCAACATACCCATCTATCCAAGTTTAGACCAATTCCACACCATGAACAATGACCTCGCATTGATGTGTTTCTTCCTGTCAACCACCATGAGTCCATAACCACCTCAAAAAATAATCATCACTCCAAAAAGAGAAGAAAAGAGAAGGAAGGAAGGGCCTTAGTTTGAGGGGCACCTTCAAGCATGGGTAACATGTCTTTCCAACCCCATAACCAGTGCTTATAGCCCATTATTGTGTCTAAGGGATGTGCTTTGAATTTCCATTATTGTGTTGTTTTTATTTTTTGTTTTTTGTTTCTTTCTTTCTTTTTGGAATTTTAATTTTTTTGATTTTTTTAAATAGAAACTACACCATGCAAAGACAAAGCTTCCTTTTTGTTGGTTGATGAAGGAGTGATGATACGTTCTAAGAGAAGTTATAAACCACATGAAGGAAGTCAAGAAGAGAACCCAAGAAGTCTTCTTGAGGTCACACCTTTTGCCATTCTCACTTGGTCATTCCCTCTTTCTTCAAGGTATAATGATCATTGATTAATTTTAATTTCAAAAAATAAGAACCAAAATTTTTTCATCATAAAGACCTTTATTCAGAGAACTAGAGGGATGGATGAGGTGGGCTCACTACTTTACACAATTACTTACCCAATCATCTTGATAAAATTGCATAAAGCCCCAACACATAGCCTTGACTTCTGCATCATGACTTGGTGATTTTATTAACAAAAACATGAAATACATTCATAAAACATAAAGAGAATGACTCAAGAAAAGAGAAAAATATAAAGAAAGAAAAAGTATTAATAAATGAAAAACATATGAAGAATCAGAAAATTCTAGAATTAATAAGCAAATCAATTGCTTCCATGCACCTTTGAAATAGTTTTATATTCTCATTTTCAAGCCACTAGGTGTCTTTTGGTTTAGTGGCTACTATGTAGACTAGCTTTTGCTCACACACTTGCTCCTAAACTTTATGGTGGATTGGTATAGGGGTTGTGTTAATGTTTCAAACTTCTAACCCACAACTACACCCTTTATCATTATTGGTAATGCATGGATTCTTTTGTCTCTCCAAAATGATAGGTTTATCATTTATTTCTTGTATTGGAGTGGTAATGGATGTTGGATTTTGTGTATGATTAGTAGACATCATATTGTTGAGGAAGGTTGTTGCATTAGATTGGCCTTGTGCTAGTTTTAATGAGTTAGTAGGTTCATGAGTGTTGTGCTTATGTGTGGGAACCATCCTAAAGAAAGAATGTTTCCAAGATTTTGATGGAGATATATTGGCATTATCATTTTTGTGTATGTTCATAGCACAAGTGTCATTCTTTCATTGAGGTTGTGGTGCCAAACCTTCCTGTGTTGTTGGTGGTGACATATGGTGGAGAAAGTATGAGAATATTCAGGATATGACGAAGGATGAGAGGTGTGACATGGTGACCCCATGGAAGATGTTGCCGGATGATGACATTTAGGAGAGTGGTAGTAGTGATTTGAGGTAGAGGAAGTAGAAGTAGTTGGGAAAATAGTTTGTTGAATGTAATATCTATACAAGTTTAGTTGATAATAAGGGTAATGTTGGTTTGATGATGGCCTCCTCCACAACTGTGGGTTTTGCCACTACGTTGGATGATAGTGTTGAGACTAGTAAGAATTCCCTCTAGGATAGTATGGTTGGTTGTAGGACTATCTATAATTACCTTGTGAGAAAGGTAAGTTCCTAGGCATTTACTTTTGTATGAACTTGGGATTCAATGCAAAAGCCCAATACTCATGTAGATGTAACATGACTAGGTAATAACCCTTTGGATGGTCATATAGGCAAATGTCACATCCATCATCTTCTTTAGTGGTTGAGTCTACAGCCTCTTCTTTTACAATCATTTTCCCTTTTTATCGATAAGTGTTCCTAGCCATTTCTTGGTTCTTTTTCCTTTTTTTATTGTGATCACTTAATTTGTTTTTCATTACTCTCTCCTTTATGTTTTCTACACAAGTTATAACTTTCTCATGTATTCATTCTGACATCTTATCTAGCTTTGCTTCAAGCTCAATGATATACTTTTATATTCACAAGGTTTGCTATGAAATCACCTCATTAAAAGCTACCTCTTTTTCCTTATCATGGATATGGACCATCTTTTTTTGAAGAGTTGGGTCCTAGTTATTTTCCTCTACATTCTCTCATTTACATAGCTCTCCTTCTTCTTTTTCCACATGCTTGATTAGCCTTTGTATCTGATGAACTTTCAATTCATATAACTGACCTTGGACATAAATCCCAACGATCTCCCTCATTTCATTACAAAGCCCATCTATGATGTGGAAAAGTTTCTCTTTTTGAGAGAAATCATGGTCGAGACATCTATGTAGTGGTGAATAGTATGTATCCAAGGACACATCCAAGGGTTCATGCTTTTTTTGTTTTCACTCTTGGATTTGTTTTCTTAGGTTGGACACTCTCACACAGGTTTGGTATTTTTTGTTGAAAAGTTCCAACATTGTGGACCGCTAGTGCATGAAGCTTGGTTCCAATGATCTATACCAACTTTCAGCTTCGTATATTAGTTTCCTAGGGAAGAGCTTAAGCTTTTACCACTTATTTTTATTATTTTGCAAGGCACTGGAATCATGGAAGGCTTTTAAGTGATGTTGTGGATCAAAATTATAACCTCCCCTAAATTTAGAAATGTTGTTCATGTTAAGCCATTTGATGCAGCTATTCCTTTGATGCCTTTGAGGTATTTTAACTACCTTCCTAATCTGTGTCATGCCCCTAGTAGCCAACAAGGGTTCATCTATACCAAACAGGTCATGGTGATAATCTATATTTCTATTTGTATGGTTGTGATGATCTTGCCTATGCACATTTTGATGTTTTTGATTTTGCCCTTGGGTTCGATTTCTATCTTTATCTTAATCCCATAGTGGAGTTCTATCTCTATTCCTACGTTTGTCAGAACTAGACGTTGAAGATGAAGAGGAAGATGAGGAACTGGGAGAAATGTCATGGCTCCTATAGTTCTCCCCATGGTCCCTTGATTTATCTTTTCTGTCCTAGGCCTTAAGGCCCTCCTTGATATAGGACTTACTCCATCTCCTCTAGGATTATCTGCGTTAGGTGAACCTACTTCTTGAGTGTAGTAAGGATCTAAATGAGCATAGGAAACCCCTACTTGAGGTTGTTCACTCCAATTTTCTTTAGTATATATATTATCATTTCTCCTATGAGTGCTTTCATCATGTGATGCAATCTTGGCCCTATGTGAAGAAGACATGNATTATCATTTCTCCTATGAGTGCTTTCATCATGTGATGCAATCTTGGCCCTATGTGAAGAAGACATGATTTTACCTAATAATGTGTGTGACTTAAAATATTAATATTTTCTAAGAGATAGATCGTTAATACCTTTACAACGATCATGTATAATATAACTAATCTAGATAAATAGTACCATCCCCAACAATAGTGCCAATGATGAGTAGCAAGGTACCCTATACCCAACCATACAAATCACAAGCGTTCATGCACGATCTAGTTAAATTCCATGGATGGGACTTGTTGTGGCATCTAGATTCTTATGTCTTGATCGCAGTTCACTATCTTCCCACTTGGACTAGTGATAGCTTGTCACATATGGTTTAGTCCAAAGTGAGGCATATGATAATTGATGTTATTTGGCCTTACACTACTCCTAATGATAATGAAGAAATAAATTATTTAAGCTAATTAATGATGGAAAGTAAATTCTAAACTAGCCTATGGATGATGAATGTTCATTCTCAGCTTGTCGTACACATCTTGAACAAACATATACACTACTAAGATTACCATGCACTATGCTACTAGGTGAACCAAGTAATGACACTACTAGGATTACCAAGAGAATACATGTTTACACTCAAAACTAGTCACATTCATTTTGCGAACTCATTAATATGCATGGAAATGTAAATATTAACTAAGTACATGAAAAGTAAATTGCATGGAAAGTAAATCTAATCTAAGTCAAAGTGCTACAATGAATAAGAATCAATCTCAATCTTATTGTCATTCATGGAATTTGTCCAAGTACATTGCCACTCGAATAAGATGCCATACAACTAACTCATATCCACACTACGAGTGCTCACTAACTATTCTCTAAGACTACAGAACAAAACTACAAGAGTTCAACTACTTTATTGACAAAGCTTATGCCAAACTATAAGACCAAGCGTTACATTTATAGATCAACACACATCCTGTGATATTGGATATCCAACATTGCATCTTGGCCCAATATTAGATATCTGATATCAAAGCTAACAAAATTTAACTTTTTATTCAAACAGATGCAACAACACGCATCAAGGCATCTACATCGAGGCATTTGCCTCAACATGGCTATGTCAATGTAGCCAATCGATGCTTCATCATCAAGTTTCAGCAAAAATAAATAAATCAAAATCATTGAAGAAATGACTAGTATCTAAAGTGGCCACTTTATTATCTAGTGAACCTTCAACATTAAGGAAACCATATGTCATAGAAGAAAATCCCTATTTTGGGGAATATGACCTTTCCTTGATGACTACAACCTATGTATAATTCAAGTAAGCAATTTTACCTTTAACCCAAGCTTGTTTATCTTTCTGTCATTCTTCTTGTTTTTTTTCTTTTTGCATACTCTTCTTTAATCAAATCTTCATTAATCCAAATCTTCTATGCTTTCAAGATGCTTCTATTATTCCAAACCTTATCTCTTCCATGGTAGTCAAAAAAACTTAACAAGAATATATGAAGGTTTATTCTCCTTAGGACTAAGTCTGTTTACACTAATGATCAAGGTAGAAGAAATGTGCATTTCTTTTGTAAAGAAATCTAGCATAACTTGTAAAAGAACCTCACCCTATTCTTTAGGAATTCCCACAATTTAAAGATTTTGAATCTTGTCATGTTTTTTTCATCTTTATGCATTTTCTTAGTAACTACTTCTAAGCCTAAGTGAGCACTTGTTATTTTTAATTTAAGGCAATCCAACTTTCACTACAAAGTATCCACATTAGTCTAAACTTGAGTTGTTTCAACATTTGATAGTGAATCTTTCAACTCTACAGTAGTTGAAATAGTTTGTACCTTTTTTACCACAACATCAACCATGGATTTCAATTATACAATCCTTGATGCTATGGAGTTTAAAGTTGTAATGTTATTTTATTCCTCTTATGAAATCATAAATCTTGCCATTAGAACCCTACTTCTTGGACATCCCCAAACTTAAAATCAAATATGTTACTTTCTACTAATCTTTAACATACAAATGGGTCAAAACTCTAACAATTGCTTCTTTAAAAAGTTTTCTACCTAAGTTATCACATCTATGATCCACCATAAGCATTTTGATGCTGATGAGTGGCGAGGTACCCCTACACTCAACCATACAAATACAAGCGTTACACGCATGATCCAGTCGAACTCCACAAACTAAGTGCCTACACACCTTATGGAACACCTAAGGTTAATCAATCATTGTCCTCCCAAGCTTACTTGTATTTGTGATGGTTGTATGGTTAAGTAAGCTTGAGGCATGTGATTTTTATATCTTTTATATTTTTATCGCCTATGTTAAGAGAGGAAAGGGTGAAGAAACTAAGTAACTAACTTTAACTAACTAAGCCTTAATTATCCTAGCATCAGTATCAGTTCCCACTTGTCGTTTCACACCCTGAACCAATGCAACGCTGCTGGGATTACCAAACACTATTCGTTACTGGGATTACCAAGCGTAACGCACGTGCTCGAAGCAGTCGTATTGAATGCACTTAACTATGAGAGTTGAGGGTTGAGAGAGATTAAGTCCTTAAGAAAGAATTAAACAATTAACAATAATTAAATTCCTATTTAGCTTAGTCCATATACTGCAAGGTTTATCCAAAAGTTTGTCTTTATTGCCGTACACAATTGTGTGCTCAGGTACAGAATTGCTCGAATAAAGATTCGTTCACTTTGGGACTCCTACTATGGGCACATGGAAATTATTCTAACTCTGGAATGGAAAAATGGCAAGATTTTGGCTAAGGTCTAGATTTAGATGGAGAAACAAGGGAGAGCTGCCTCTTATTTATAAAATTGGTAGCGGGTTGCGATATCACGTACGCGATATTGCAGGGAAAGACGTGATATCGTGGCCCATGCGATATCACATCCCATCAGATGCCAAATTGCTAAAAGCCTAAATCAAATCTATGCTGCACAAAATTACTAAATATGGGATTTACCAAATCATTGAATAACCTACATGTCTTTTATTAGTTATTTATATTATACATAGATAATAATAACATGTTACTTTAGTAATAGGTGACTCAAGTGATTAGCGTATTATCTTGTTAGGTAAGAGGTTGCTAGTTCAAGTCATACTTGAGGCATGCTATATTGGGAGGTATTAGAACTTGAAATAATTATAATAAAGGCACACCCCAAGATAGATAGCCCAATTAAAACTTTGCATTGTCCACAAGAATTGAACACATGACTTGAGTTTTGAAATCAAGAGTCTTTACCACTAGGCTAACACCTCATTGTTAATAGGCATTGCTATATTCCTAATATATCATGTTTGTTATATGTCTTAGGGTATATCTCTAGTTAAATTATTTTGGATCTTGACAACCTCCTTGCACCTAGAAAAAAGTAAAAAATCAAAAAATCAAAAGAATAAGAAGTTATGAACTCAATTCTAGTGAGCAATATTGAGTTATAAGGCTCTAATTTGACCACATGTCTTGAGGGTAAATATTGTTTAACAAATGTTTTATGTTTAATACCTTGACACACCTTATTAATATATTTAAAAACTCTAGAAGAATTCTAATTACTTAATTTCATACAATGAGCTAAAGTGAATTACTTATTTGCTTTTTTTAACTTTGGTTTTTCATTGATGGACCATTGTTGTATGTTATATTTTTAGTATTTTCTACCTTTTTTTTGTATTGTGGTATGGACCATTAAGGCAAGGTAACTCAAAATTGGTAACACAATCCCTACCTACACAACAAGGTAGATGTGACCTATGAATAAAAAGGGTCCTAACACAAGACTATTAGACTACTCCCACATCGAAAAATGCAAACAAGAATCAAACTTTTATTTAATTATTTTATAATTAATATACAAAAATAAATTTATTAACATGGAATGCGACAAACCACTTTGAATACGTTGCTTAAAAAATCTAGGAATGAGCCAACTTATTGTCCCATCATTAAAGGACTCCAAAGGAAGATGTTAGTGACAAGGAGGGACCATGTCTAACTACAATATGCATGACAACTAAAACGCACATATTATTGGCCATGGCTGGTGTTGGTGAGTCAATTCCAATGCATATCTCTCCGTGGAAAACAAAATTGATAACAAGGAACTTGCACAAAGGCAATTATGACTCTACGGATCAACCACGTTCAGCTGCCCGTAAACGTGACAGGCGTGACGTGGACAAATTTGATTGCATTTGCCATGCATTCCGTGCCCGCTCACGTTTGAACACAATCCCCATTCCAAGATTCCCTCACGGTTGCGGTTCATTGCATGGATGGATACCTGTGAGGATGGACGAACCTGCTTATCACTTCAGTGGTCAAAGATTTGTATTTAAATGTGTCAAGGCAGGCTACCCCACGAATTATTTATTTATTGCCAACACAGGACTCTCAAGATGCTCTCATCTCATTCCTCATCCACACGACCACCAGCCCGCCCGCCCGCAGGACGTGACCTTCTCCCCACTCCCCAGTCCCCACTTTGAATGAGTCTACTGTATTATTTGAATATGTTACTTGCCAACACCCTTCTCTGTGGTTATGTTTTAGAATGGGAAGAACTTGAACTCTCAAGATGCTCTCATCTCATTCCTCATCCACATGCCCGCCCGCCAGACGTGACCTCTCCCCATCCCAGTCCCCACTTTCGATTAGTGTACTGTACCACATGAAACATGAAATGAGTTTAGTGTATATACTCACCTACACCAGATGCAACTTGCACCACTTGAAACATGAATTGTGATAATGCTGCAATCCCAATACAACGATGATAACGCTCTCCATCGACAGACAGCCTGTCACACCATTTTTGTTTCGTTCTCTTCTCTTCAACTCAACGCACATCTACAACCTTTCCGTGTCTGCGCCTGCCAACTTATTGTAATATAATAATAGTGTTAACTTTGTACGTAGCTAATTGTAGTCTCAACTCTCGTTGCAAGACTGCCATCATCACCAATCACTTGTGTTTTGTGCTGCTCACGTCCTCAAGTGTCTCACAATTGTTGCGAAGCCAATTGGCAGTTGCTTTGGTTGAGCTTTCCAAGTGAGTGCTACTGCTATCAACCATGGCGGTATCAGCATGCTCATCATCATCATCAGGTAAGAAGAATGCATGGGTGCACGTGTACGTGATGGAGTTGGAGAATAATGAAGGAAAATAAAGCATTTAGGTATCAAGTTACATAACCAAAGCCTTTATTGTAATTAACGAGTCTTGCCTCCTCAACTAATGTTACTTTCTAATAATTATTAAAAATATCTAAAATAATGATTAACGAATCAATGCCAATGCACATAGAATAAAGCAACAACATTGTACAATAGCAACAACCAAAATAGTCAACATTACCAGAAGTACCAGAAGTACATACAAAGTAATGTAGAATTACAGTTTAGGTGGTTTGGACATGTGCAAAGAAGTTTAGCCAATGAGCCTATAAACTAAGGTTGCTACATCACTATTCTAAGAAAAGCCACCAAAAGGAAGACCAAAGAAGACAAAGGAAAAAATAGTTGAAGATGATTTGAAGAAATTGCAAATAATCAAGGATCTAGCTCCTCAGATAAGTGAATGATAAAAAAAAAAATTCATGTAGCCGATTCTATTTTGCTGGAACAAAGCTAGGATGATGATGATGCCTTCAATAATGCAATCTAAAGAAAAATAAGTCATTGTAGTAGAAGGTTTTTATGTAAAGAAAAAGGATGGTGAACTAGTTATTCCTAATATTAATACTCCTTGAAGGTTGTAATGTTCTATTTTCCAAATTTTTACTAATGAAAGGACTATGGTTAAGACATTTATCTATGGTTCATTTGCCATATTCATTGATGAATTCATGAATGAAGGAGAGTTTACTTATGTGTGTGTATTACTTCATGATTAGCAATCACAAGGACAAGTATACACTCGTAATTTATAATATTCATCAACTCCTTGACAAAATGCTAAAAGAATCTTATGAAACTATTGCTTAAAGGGGAGTGTTAGACTTCAAGTAATTTGTTGTGTAAAATCATTAGTTTTGTAACTTTGTATGTTGATTCATAATTATTCATAGGATCATAATTGTTAATCATGAAACATTGTAACCCTCCTTATGGAATAAAGTATGAGCATCATTTAAGTTACAAAAGTGTATGTAGAAGAATAAGAATAATAATGCAAGTGATCTACAATTCAATCAAGAAGAAGAAAAAAAAGAAGTGCAAGACAATGAATTACCAAGCATTATAAGAAGTATGATACGATAACCAACGATCATAAACTACAATGAACTTTGTAATTAAAAAGTTGGAGTCATAAAACATCCTTTGTTAGAGAAATAAAGGTATCATGTATGACTTTGAAGTGA
The DNA here is from genome assembly GCA_015680685.1 of Gnetum montanum. Lineage (NCBI taxonomy): Eukaryota > Viridiplantae > Streptophyta > Gnetopsida > Gnetales > Gnetaceae > Gnetum > Gnetum montanum. Next base: position 80,249 of record MNCI01000952.1, read on the forward strand.
GTTAGGATTCAATTTTCTAAAGAGGAAGAGAAGATCCAAGTTGATCAAGACATAAGCCTGATCTAATTTGTTAAATAAGAAGAGAAGATCACCTAGAACGTTTTGTTGAAGTAAAGAAGAAAGTTACAAACAAAGGTAGCTAAGTTGTACACAGAGATAGTATGTAAGTTGGCTAGGGATGACTCTAGTTGCCATTTTATGTTTAATAATCAATGTTATAAATTGTAATTTATGATATTCATAAATATTCTTAAGTTATGAGAATTGTTACAAAGAGAGTAAGTGTGAGTAGTTATGAAGCTAAGTGACTAATCACAATATTCTTGGGTATATTAGAGTTGTGAAATAATATAAAACCTTAGGTAGTATATGAATTTTCTATTTATTTACATGGTTTGGGCATTTTTCATTGTAAAATAAGTGTAGAAATTAACAAACAATGACACTCTTTGAAAAATCAACAAAAGATTAAATGGCTCAACAAAACATATTACTTCATAATAATTTTTAGATTAGATATTAAAATTTGAAGTCCACTTACAAATGGTCAACATTGCATATTTATTTATAAATAATTTTATATCATGGTGCATGATTGAAGCATTACCTAACTTAAGAAGCATTTAGTTACATAGCCAACTTCAATTACAATGTAAGAAACCCAAAATTTGAATGAACACATACCATAATATAAGATTAGCAAACAATGACTCATATACATTATTAAAATGACAAAATCATGGTTTTAGTTGCATCAACATCATAAGACATCACAAATTTTTTCTCACAAGGTTGTAAATCTATGTTCCAAAAATCAAAAAACATAGGTACACCCTAAGATTTATAGAAGTTTATAGAAAAGTTCATAACTTAGTGCTACCTAGTAAAATCAAACCTATGACCTAGGGTTACTAAGCTAAAACTTGTACCACTAGGCCACCACCTTATTAATAAACAAATAAAATAAATAAATAAAAGAAATTGCAAGTAATTTAAAATATCCAACAAGGGAATGACAATTTTGAAGAAAGTGGATCCACTAGAAGTGGGGTGTCGGAACTCCAAATAAGTCATAGGTACACCCCTAGATTTAAGAAGTTTATGACTCATACTACCTAGTAGAATCAAACCGGTGACATGGGGTTACTACACCAAGACCTATACTACTAACCTAACTATGGGGTTACTACACCAAGACCTATACTACTAACCTAACTAACACCGCCTGGCTCAGGTCTCACGTGACTCCCAGATTCAGCCTTTTGCTCTGAGGCCGCAGTTAGCCGCTTCCGCCAATACCGCTAAAACCCTAGCGCAGAGCCAGCGAAGCTCTGAAACTGATATTGATTTGGACCGCCAGGAAGAGCTTCCGCTCAGGCATTTGTCTCTGTGCGAGCAGCTCCAACAGCAACGCGCCCATTTCCGGGAAGTTGTGAATGACATGGCAGGCAAGGCAGAGGAAGCCATGAAGAACGTGTCTGCACTAGTGGAGCTCTTGAAACAGGGAATCGAAGCGGCCGACAAGATTATTGCGAAAGAGAATGAGTCCAATACTACGACACAGGTTGCTTCTGCTTCGTCTTCTAACGTTGTTGCTTCTGTTTTTCCGGATCCGCCTCGGCTTCTGCCTGGTGATCCTCCTACCCCTGCTACTGCTTCTTCTTCCGCTTCTTCTTGGTATAAGTCGGCTCAGCCACCGCCTGTGCCTACTCTTGTTCCTGCACACCAGCAAAGCATGTTTGCGTCTCCGCTTCCACCGTCTCGCGGAAGAAAAGGGCACCGAGATCTTTTTTCTTCCTTTCAAGTTTAGTCATTTTGTGTCTTCAAATGATGTTCTCCTTGGTTGCAACCGTTTGAATTTTGTTTCTTTTTGTAAATATCTCTGAAATACATATTTTCCTACCTGGTGATTGTGAATGGGATATTTTTAATTCTAAACCCAATAATCCAGTATTAAGATTAGTGATTACCAATCATGCATAGCATATTTTCGTTTCTTGTCTGCGGCAGATTTGGTCTCTGCTGTCTTGAAGATCTAAATCCAAAGCGTACTTTATAATTTTTAATAATTAAACTACTTTAAAATTAGTTTAATAAATCTAGTTGAATTATTAAATGTTGGCATAACAATCAAGAGTGTATTCACAATGCCGTATTCCAGATCGCAAGAACAATTGTATTTTTTAAGGAACTGTTTTTTTAATAGGATAGAAACAGGGCATTTTACAGTGGGCCATCACAAATCAAGAAAAATTATATCAGAACAAAAAGAATTGCACATTTAAAGGCTTCACACACCACAGTTTCTGCTGGGAAGGAGCGCGATTCTATACAAATGAAGGGGAGAGTGTTTGCTGAAAACATAAAAGAATTGCAAGGTAATCGAATGCTGCAGCAAATAGGTTGAAACAAGAAACCCCATGCTTTGTTAGTAACAAATGAGCCCTCACCAAACCTCTCTAATCTATTGCTGATTTTTTCAAAATAACAGACAGAATATTGTATTTTCAGATATAGTTTAATATGAACCAAACCCATGACCTGCCGCTTAACATGCAGACGCGCTAATAGATAAGGAAGGAACGCATATCCGTAATCATTCTAAATGCTCCAAAGTCTAAACCAGCTTTGCTCAAATATTTGTTAGTTTGATGTATAATGAGATTTTTTAGATGCCATCCCGTGTAAACCATAAATGTTATTTAATCTTCAGGACTTACTTATCGACATTAATACACATTTCTAATGTTATGGATCAACTATCAAGCCACAAAAACAAGATTGTATGCAATGCTAATCATACTTGAACTTACAGGACCAGATCTATTTCAAGGGAATTATTAAGCATCGACCAGGTTAAGCCTAAAATAACATTACGTAACAGATCGACTTGTTTAGCTAAGATAAGGGCATTACTGACTAGCTCTACTCTTATCCCCACAGAACAGAGCCATATGCTCTTGTGTAATTGTATGGCATAAATTTTCAGCAGCGGAGGTTGTAGCCAGGATAAACGCCAAACCATGAACAGAACTTCTTGTAATAATTGACACGATCTGTAACAGCAGCTGTATATCCACCGTTGCATTCACGGCCGTTGATGTATCGGATAGTCTGTCCGAATCCCTGTCCTGAAGTGATTGCGTTATGGCATCTGCTATTCACCATCCAGAACCACACTGCGGTCTTCCACGACAGCACTCCATTTGTGGCCACAAGATCCGGATTCTTCAGCAAGCCCAAGTTAAAGTAATCTCCTGCCGCCCCGTAGTTAACATTCCTACATCACCTCAAACAAACAATATGCCATCTACTTCTAAATATTTTCGCAATTGTTAAAGAATACACACAAACTTTTATTAATGAATTACCCTGTGAGTTGGAGGGGTCCTCTACCAAAGTACTTAACGCCATTGGCGCAGGGATACTTCGTGCTGGACTGACAGTAAGTTCCCCGGTTAATCTCTCTTATATGGCACAAGCCTGAAATCAAATTTAAAAACCAACATCAAACTAATTTCGAATGGATATAGAAGATTAGAAGATGAGTGTGATAACAATTTAATTTCTACAGATCGTTTCAGTAGTTACTGCCAGTCTCATGGGCAACGTTGGCAAAGAAGGCAGCGACTTCCCGTTTCCTCATGGCAAGAGATCCGGTGTTGGCAAACGCTGAAAAGGCATTGGCGGCTTGCACAAAATCAGCGTACTTGTAGAAGCTCTTGCCTGCACAACTGGCAGGCGCTCCTGAGAGGATTCTATCAAAGAAGCTCTGTGGAGGCTGGTACCCTTCAACATTTTGAACATACACCATTGCCAATATCAAGACAATGGGCAACAATAATTTCTTGACCCTGCCCATGCCGCAATTCGCCATTTCTCCTTCTCTTCTACTTCTGTTGCAGAACCCTACTTGGGCACCAACTATTTATAGCGATAGGTTCAGTCTGGAAGGCGTTATTTATGCAATTGCATCGCCATTTGCTTGGCAGACTGGATGTTTTCGTTTGATTAATTCGTTACCGTAAATGATCCACGGGATTTTAAAAGCTTTTGATCATTTAGTTGCCTTGATCCTCAACCATCTCTAAAATCGCATGAAATTTGTGGCTACGCTACAAAAATTTANGTAACCTCTTTGGATAAGGATGAATCATTGTAGCTTAATGTAATGAAAATCATATAAATATTTTTGATATTTTAATGTTTAAGACATTCATAGTATAAAATAAAGGAAAAACCATGAGCTTTATTCACTATGCAAATACTAGACTCTACATTAACTAAATGGTTCTATGGTACGTAACCAAGGTAGCACTTTGGTAGAGCCTAGCTGTACTTGTAAAAGTGATAACTTAAAACACACATACAAAATAAGAAGAAAATCAACTTACTTAAGGGAGGAAGATATCTTCACACAAATCAGACATCAAATGCCAAAATTAAATGAATATTATGACTAAGATGTATATGAAAGCTTATCCTCGGTATTTATAGTTTTCGCAAAGTAACAATAGAGGTTCACTAGTGCCCAGGAATTAATAGAGGTTCATCAATGTAACCTTGATTGATATTAGTCACACCACAAGCGAAGTAAGTTGAACTAAGCCAGGCAGGGGTTGTGTTAGTGCCCCTACACTAATGCAGAGGGTGCATTGATGAAGCTTATTCAGTATACCCCCCCTCCTATCATACTTTAAGCCACAAGTTCTAGATGAAAATTGGAACATTATGGGACATGTTGAAAGGCCCTTAGAATGTCCAAAAAAAGTTAAAAACATCATAAGGAACTTAGAACATGCACACAACCTAGAAATATGATACATGAGGCAAGAGTGAATCCCTATGAGACACAAACATAAACTAAAAATGATAGAACTACAAACACGGGACACATGAAAAACTTTTGCAAATCTAAGGCTTACAATGGACTAACAAAATGCCCCGAGATGACTCATCATTCTTCCATGACTAATTAAAGCTATTACCATACCTTTAAAACCAAAGACATAAAAACAAGAACTAGACACATGACAAGATCAATGTGAAGGAATTACAAATGTAAAAATAACTCTAACATAAAACACATTACAAAATGATTACTCTAAGAAGAGAAGCTAGGGAATAGTGGCTGATAAGAAGAGTTTCTTAACATGCTTGCAAAACTGAAGATGACTCAAGCTTGATGGAAATCTCTGAAAAGTCTTTTGGCTTGTACTTGAGTGCCAATTATTATGAATGTCCCCTACTTGTAGTATAGAAATGTGATCATTTTACCTCTAGATGTACTTTTGAGAGAGGCCTGCCAAGTCCTAGATCAAACTAGTATTCTTCAGGTGGTGTCTTTCTACCAGTCCATAGCTTGGGGCCTAAAATCTCTTGACCAATATTTGCATGGGCCTCAGGTATGCATAGTGCAGATGTCTAAACATGTTAGACTATAGTAATGCTAAAAATCATGTAAAATATTTAAGCATTAAACCATCATTAAAGAAATTATGCATGAAAATAATGGTAAGTGTAATTCCAATATATATATATATATATATATAAAGAACAAAATCACAGTTGAATGCTAAACACATACATGGGTATGATGAATGACATAGATGTGAATTGAAAATTACATACCCAACTGTGTGACTCCCCCATAACTGAATTACAAGATACCAACCTTGGACAACATGAATTAAACGCATATATTAAGGAATACAAGCACAACAAATAAAGGCATAAACATAAGAATTAATAAGAACATGCCTACCATGCATCCTAAACAAGTTAAAAGGCTCTAAAACATGTAATACCATCAACAAAATAAACTGAGACATACAAGAACATGAAGTATAACTTAGTTAGACATTCAATCCATAATCAAAATAAGTAGGTAGAGAATAAAGGTGAAAATAAATAGTCTTGGTTAAACCATTAGGCTCATGAAATCACAACCACACAAATAGAAGATTAATTAAGTGCCTTATGTCATGCAACTGTTGCTACCTCTAGGAAATAACCTTGAGCTCACTCACTCACAATGCCAAGCCACCAATGATTCATAAGTTGGTCCTCCTCATAGCACACACTTGTCTTTTTTTCCCTTGTGATACTTGTTAATGGAATGCCCATGGATTCCCAACAACTAGTAAGACATCATCATTAACTACGAGTCCAACATCCTAGATGATGAAATCTCATTCTCCATTTCACTCAATCAACTCCCTATCATATACAACATTGCATGTAATAAAAGGAAAGAGTGAGAAAGAATAAAAGATGGATAAGAGAGGGAATGCCAGACTGCAACATTACTAGATCCTTAGCCAACCATTCAATTAGCTCATGGGAGCATGTGAGCACATCCTACACTCCACGAAAGATCTACTATCATATCCCTTCACTGCTACTTGTTCACATGGTGGGGATAGATCATCAAGTCTCCCTTCCATGTGCAAGTTCATACCTACCACTATTGGTGCCATCTAGCCTTGATTGTTTTGTGGTCTAACCATTGGTGAAACTAAACCAAGACAATCTATCATAGATCCTTTAGAAGTCAATACTATGATTTGATTTTCCTCCAATCGTGCATGCATGCATACTAGGTTGCATGAATTTTTCTTTACTAGAAACCTCTCATTGATCCCTCTGGTTGTGCTAACTAATCCTAATCATAACAGTGATTACAATACAATGACCAAGTAATTAGATTTTTCGTGATGCGATACGATCATGGTTTGGATCAAAGGTTATGATCTTGACTCCTAGGAATAAATGAATTCATGATTTTGGTGGAAGTAACATTTGACATTACCAAAGTTTACTAAAAGAGAGACTTCTAGGCCTTCATGGTTATGGGTAGGGATGATCAAGAGATTATATTGGACTATTATATTTGGAAGTTAAGTGATCTAGAAAACAAGTTAAACATGAGATAGACTTACATGTGTATTGGTCTAACCTCTTATTCTGATCGGTTTAGGATGATAAGAACACCAATTTGTGTGAACTGTTGAGCTTTGTATCATATTACTCTTTCTATTATCTTCTCTTCTCCTCATTATTATTCTTATTATTTTTCATTTATTTTTTCTATTGTTTTTCATTTTTTTCCATTTCTTTCATCATTTTTCATCTTTTCTTTCCTTTATGAGAAGAGGGTTTTTCAAATAATGCGTAGGAATTTTGGAAATGATTAAAGTGCTAGATCATCGCTTAGAGTCTTCAACTTATATAAACATGAGAATTCATCCCTCACCACATGGCACACATAAGTCCATGAGATCATGCACCTCTTCTAATTAGCATGGCTAGGTATGGTAGCACATGCACCTTAGTCCAATCACACTAATTAGACCTATCTAGTGATCACAAGGATTCTTGATGATACACCCTTTCCTTGTCAGTGATCAAGCACTCTTCTAAAATTCTAGAGCTTGCACCTTGGAAATTGGAAACTAGAAATTTTTATTATATGTAGAAAATCACAAAGGATTTGCTAGATGGTTACAAAGCCTCAGTATAGAGGATTAATTTGAAAGAAAGCAATCAATAGATTATAATTAATAGTATAACTCAATCGAATGTAAGCCAAAGATGGGAAAATTAGAAAAAATATATTCATCTTCTATGCTTTATTTGTATACTATGCAAATACACTCTTCTCTTGGTAAACTGATCTAACAACCTATCTTAATAAGGAGAATGTGAGAGCTCATTCTTGCTTTGGCAATTTGATTCCTTAAATGAATAGGAATAGCTAAGAATATATAATTTTGAGTACTAGATAACAAACCTCCTCTAACAGAGTGTAAATAAAAATGCCATTTTCTTAATGTGTTTAAGAAAACTTTACCCAAGAGCTTTTCTTTTATAGTTTTCTAGAAGAGCCTTTTCTTTATAAAAAGATCTTTTATTACAAGATTTCATGATTGAAGCCATAATTTTCCTTGATGTGACCATCCATTTTCTTATGTAGCATTCATTATCTTCTTAGCATAATTAACTTCTTCCATGTGACTTAAATTTTGAGTATAAACAATAAATTGACAAAGGGCTTCAACTTTAAGAGGAAGCAAATCTACTTCTAAGAGCAAGATATCATAAGAAGTCTTCATTTTCAGTTGAAATTTACATACAATAAATTGTTTTTGAACATGCTCTAATTTTCTCCAATTATGTGTAGAAAGAGAAGGTTCCCAAGCAACACACGCATATAATAATACACATTGGACAAGACTATGAAAAAGTTTCTTTATGATCTTCCATGCCAAAATCTGTTTCATGCTACAATTATTTCTTAGAGCAAATAGAACTCACATATTACTTGAAATTATTTAAGAAATAAGGGTATTGCAACTATAATTATTGGCAAATTAAATTGCCAAATATTTATAAGATTCACATCTATCAATAGTTTTTTCTCTAAGGAAAAAATTGTAATTTCTATTTCTAGTACCAAAAACTAGAATTGTAGTCTTATCAATACTAACTTTCGTATCAGAATGGTTGTAGTAATAATAAGGCTTGGGATTAAACCCATAATCTTAGGTTCATGAAATCAAATTCTAAGATGTGGATCCACCACCTGCTCATGATTCTAATAGCATAAGCTTCAACAGTTTGCAATGGAACTATTCCTCATTAAATTTAAGCCTAGTTCATCGATGATGGATTCAGAAAAGTAGGTTGATGAATTTCATTGTGAGATCATTCCATCTATCAAGGTTCCACTTTGGACCAGTTTAGCACTCTCAAATCATCATCATATTTGTAACTTACCCATCCACCATTGGATTATTAGATGAGCATTCATAAAGCATATTAGTTAGTTTTCCCTCACATACAAACATGCATAAAGAAAAGAAAAGATCATGAATGATTAATTATTAAGCTCAAAAAATGTAAAATTTCAAACTAAACATGTCAACTTTATTAAAAGACATAAACAAAATAAAAGAAAATTAATAAAATTCAACATGGCATGTAGGATTCCTCCTCCACAACTAAACCATGCCTATAACCTAATAGAACTTTGAGTGTAAAATACAAAATTTCTTGTTATGTATTCTTATATAGGAAAGACATTTTTTGTAGTACTTTGTTGCCTATTGACTAAAAAAATTTTATTTGGCTCATTTGGATGGTAAATATGTGTTATGCCAAATTCGTAATTAGTGTGGATGGTATAGGATCATTTTCATTAAAATTGAAAATTTTCCAAATGCAACAAGTATGATGGATTGAAATAGAGGACCTTATCACTAGGTTTGAAATCAAAGTGTCTTACATGAACATCATTGTAAGCCTTGGTGTAGGAATGTTCTAACTTGTTATGCATTAATGTGAGTCTATGATTCTCATTGAGAAGATAGAGATTAATCAACCTCTCCTACAAGATTACAATAATGCCACACCTAGTGAGGAAGTTCATTGGAGAACCAACAAACTATATGACAATGAAGATTGGAGTACGCAACCTGAGGTCAGGGTTTCTTATAAACATAAACAAAAGCAACATCGTCTCAACGCACGAAAGCATAACTTACAAGATGACGGTGAACCCCTATTGGCCACTAGAAGCTTAACAAAAATACAAAAGGTTGTTCAAATCTTTCATAGGCATCGTAAAGAGAGCCATCTACCCATGATCGATTTAAAAAACTTCCCTACTTTCTCAGGAGGCTATGACTTAGATCCGCATCAACATTTGCAAGCCTTCTATGATTCTTGTGCATGGAACAACATTGATAATGGATGACAAAAACTCAAGCTCTTTCCTATGACACTCGTTGGCCAAGCAAAAGTATGGTATAGATTGTTAAAACCAAATTTAATACAACGTTGGCCAACAATGGTAGAAATTTTTAATGAAAGATATCAAACCTACGCAATAGTGTTAGCCTTGAGGAAACAAATCTAAGAGTGGAAACAAGCACAACATGAACCCTTGGACATGGCCTTAGAAAGATATTATGCATTGTTAAACAACTGTTAAGGCCATGAGTTCTCTGAGGAAAGGCTAATGTACCATATCATTGATGGGCTACGTAATGAAAAAAGAGACCCTTTGAATGTATGCCTAAGGTCAACTATATGAACTACGAACCCATCAGGTCTAAGAGCTTATTAAGCAGGTAGCAAAAGAGGAAGGAGAAATGGCTAGACAGGAGAGTGTTGAAAAACATCAACGGGACCCAAATCTCAACTTAACAAAGGTCCATGATCATAAAAAGGAGAAATAAACCTATCACAAGGAGAAAGAACCATCTTTGCCGATACAACAATCATTAGAGGAAGTCAAGGCAAAGATCAATAAGATGTTGGAATGGATGTATCAAAAGTGTGGAGAAGTTATCAATATTATTGGAGATAGAGTTTTGACAACCCAAGAAGCAGGACAAAAAATTAGACATTCAGAAAGAAGGAATAAAGAAAATAAGAGCTCAACTGCTGATCATATGTATGAGTGCAACATTTGCATGTACGATCACCCCAAGGGCCAATGCCCAATCTTGTTACATTTATATGAGCATTAGGGAAACACGTTACATCCAGAGTTCGTACAGAGATATTGTGTTCGATCACAGTGGCAACAATCCCAATCGTGGGGGAAACCATCCTTACACTAGAAACATCCTTCATATTGTCTGAATCCAAATGCTTATCTAGTTCAACATCATGTTTCTCCAACTGGGCCAACATACTCTATCTCACCACATTACCATTCTCCACAATACTATAAGCCCATGTCCTCAATAGAACCATCGTCTTGTGCACCTTACACTTCTCCCAATTTTTAACATTCTCATCCTTTCCCTCCTTCTACATCGCCACCAATTGTTCCTAAGGTGCTTGCACCACAGCAACAACCCACGAATGTCACTTGTGCTACTACTGTCAACAGCAGTGAGAGGCCTCCTCAACATTGAAGGCATCCCTTCTTTAGAAATGACCCTAGTGCATCCTCCAACTCAGCACAAGTCCAACATTGTGGTGCACCCTTATCTTCAAACCCAATGCCTCATGTTACTTCATCAGGGCCACCAATCAACACTCCAACAACCATACGGCCCAATGAACACAGTCATGGAAGGCAACATCCTGATCCTTGCATACCATCTAACGATTCAAAATATCATAGTGGATCAACTCATTATCTAGGAACTACATCGTATAAATTGCCCCACTATGCTTATTATAATCAGGTGTGTGAACCCTAATGGGATAAATATGACCGAGTCCCAATATTTTCAACATGCAAGGATCCTCATCTTCCATTTATTAATCTTTGCCATGCTCAACTGTTTAGTTATGGGGGATACCCCCCATTCTAATAGCAAGTAGGAGTAATAAATATTTTTCATTTTCTTTAATTTTACAACTTTTTGTTTTCTAGTTTTTCATTTTTCAATTTCTTGTTTTATATTTTTGTGTTTTTATGTTTTATAAGTAATCTCATCTATGAATAAAACACTCATGTGACTCGTTGGTTGAGGTGTGTTCTATGTTATCGAGTCTCAAGTGATCAATTATTGGGACAGTGAGCCCATCACACCCACTCATCCACTCTACAAATAAGAGGCTCTATTCGAGGGTACAGTGATATTCTTGACATTCTTAAAACTTAAAATTAATTTTGTGTTCATTGTACTTAGAATGAAGAAGGATGGACCAAGAGGGAATGATTAGGGTGTGACACCAAAGGGACTTGCAGATTCTCTTTGGTGACGTTTGTGGGAGTTATCATGCAACGTGGTTGTACTAAGATCCTTGTAGATCTAACAAAAAATGGAAGTAAGAGTAATCAAAAAGGGAACTCAAAAATCCAATGCTATTCTAGGGGGTCCCATTGGAAAGACATGCACCCATGCCTGAAGGTTGGCAACTTCTCTAGATTTAGTATTCAAAAAAAAGAAAGGAAAAAGAAAAAGAAAAGAAGAAAAACAAAGTGCCACAAAACAAAAATCACTCCTCCCTTGAATAAAATGCCAAGTGATTGTATGCCTTGTTGTTATGGTATTCTCATAGTTGCTCATCATGGGATGAAACAATGCTGTGTCACTGATTAGAGGAATCCACTTGGTGCTGATCTTGGAACGACGAGTTAATGGCGCCTTAATCATGCTTTACACGTAGGATTCACTGTGCCTTGGGTCGGCTACCTCATGCCCCAATCTCTACGATCCCTTCTATAACCCATTTCATCTCACTGTTCATGTAATTATCACTTGTGTCTCATGTAACGTAGAATTCTTACCTCATTTCAGTGATATTTACATGTGTGTGTTTTGTGGAATTAGTGTGGATTACATTTAACCCTTTTAGTGCCCATGGACACTTTTAAGTGTGGTTACACAAGGGCAATATAGGTTGGAACCTGCTTTGGGGAGGACCCACTTGTGTAATCTCTTGTAATTCTCACTTATAACATAGCTGACACACACCATTTATTACCCTCAGCATATTTGCCAACAATTTTCTTTCCCTTATTACTACCCCTCTGAATCTATCATTCCTATGTACCATCACATCACCTTTTTCTTACTATCGGAGGTTTTTTTGATCAATTACACTCACTCATTATTATTCGTGCCTTCACAAGAAGCTCAATTACCCTAGAATTTTCTAACCATAGCTCAATGTCCTAAGTTTACAATGTTCATTTCTAGAAAACCTTTAAAAATTTGGTATTTTTAGTGTTGTGACAACATCACTAGGGCCGCGATATCGCATCCCCTCGGCTTATAAATAGGAAAGCCCCCTCGCAACACTTAGCATCATTTTTCACACTTCACGCGGGGGAGATTTCAAATTTTTTCTCTACGACTTGCGATTGCGTGACCCTTGCTTTCATAGCCATATCTCACTTGCTGGTACTTCAATTTTACTTCCATTTGAACCTGCTTGAACCCGGAGTGTTCAGCTTAGTCGTGGGGGAGGGACATATGCCGAATAGTGCATAAATTTTTTGGAATTTTTCATCCCCCAAAGGACATCATTAAGGCTAATTAGCTATAATAATATGGATAATTGTGCCAAAAATCATTTCATCCCTAGGAACATCAGGAGACAAAAAATTGGAAACCACCTAAGTAACAGGACTCACTATTACAATCATTCAAGAAACATCACACGAATAGAATAAAATTGAATTAGTAAAGGTAAGTAGTAAGGTATAACTTCACTTCAGAAACAACCTTACTAATGCTTGGCCCATGTGATTGCAGATGGCCCTAAAACATGGACAATGGGAGGGTCTTGCTTAAGGTGGAAGCAAACGATCTAGGAGAGGCGGAAGATAAGATCCTGCCAGACAACATGCAGAACAGGAGGAACAATCATTTAGCATTCATCAAGAGGACCCTCCAACCATACAGTCCAGGCAGGCAATAGGAGGAGCTACTGCAACACCTGAATAGGGACAACATCTCATGTTGCCCCAAGATTGTGTTCAAGCTATCCATAAAAGATCCACATTCATGGTAGTGATTGTGGAACTGAACTTTGAATCTTTGCAAAGTTCACTCCTGAGGCTATTAGAGATCACCTCAAAGGGTCTCCATTATGGCCTACCCTCTCTGAAAGTAGTGCTTGGTACCTAGGGAAGACATACCAATTTTGGCACAACAAAGAACAAGGCACCACCATCAACATTTGTGGTGCAATAGTCAATTTCTCCACGCAGGCCTTTTCGAAAGTATTAAACCTTCCGAATACAGGGCCCAGGGTTGCTCAGTTTTCTACCTGTTTAGACCCCAATGTGCAACGAGTTTGGTTAGAAAGGATGTATGGTAGGGAAAAGACATTTGGAGAGTTGACGACAGAAGAGAGGATTTACTTCAAGATTGGAACGTATCACATCTTCCCCATGAAGGGCTTAAAAAGAATATCAACATATGTGGCAAGAGGATGTGCAGTGCTGATGGAAAATGTTAATGCTAACCTGCCTCATCTATACTTGACGGAGATCCTGAGGTGGTTTGAGGAACGAAAGATAGGGAAAATGGCGTTGCCTTTCCCTTGTCTTATCAGGAAGCTGTGCCAACATGCTGGTATCAGAGGATACACTAATGATGTCCTCAAAAAGGCCCAGAATTCTTCATATGCTAAATTGTTAAAGTCCCCAGCTCCAAGGAAAAGCACTGGTGAGATGTTGGGATCGGAACGAGAAGAAGAATAGACAGCTGGACCAACTGCAACTCAACTTGTAAGACCCAGCCGACCTCCAAGTATGGGACCTAGCCAACAATAGGAAGTAGGGCCTAGCACGAGCCAAGAC
>MNCI01000952.1:95154-126878 GCA_015680685.1 Gnetum montanum
AAGGCACTCAAGGCCTTACAAGAAGAAAAAAAGTAGCTTGTTGCTAACAACCTTCAGTTGACCACTGTGGAGAAGCAAAAGAATGTTCTCGAGGAACACTTTCATCAGTTGTGAGAACAATTCATCCAGGTCAACCAAGACATGAGCCGCTTAGCCATGGAGAATTCAACCCTCTTAATGGAGGAGGTACACACTATTCGTCAAAAGTCAGCTATCGAGATAAGAGTGTAACAAAATGAGGCTAAACAACACAAAAAGCTAAAGGACCATTTTTGGGACCAGGTGGGGATGTACAAACAAATCCTTGAGAAGGAGATCCATATGACCAAGGCCCACATCAACGCTATCAGTGCACAAGACACTGATTGGACACATATGCCTTTCCCCACCAAGTGGAAGTTAAGAACTGGGACTTGTAGATCCAAGATATTACAGAATACATGGAGTTGGAAAACTTTCGGTATGCCAACCTCACCATGTTAATAGTAGGGCACCTAAGAACTGAGCTCGAGCAACAGGTAGCTACCACCTACATCAAATACGAAAAAGAATTTGCAGAATGCAAGAAGGCATTGCAACAACTAGAGGTTGCAAATTCTGAACTTGAGGTGGTAAAGGCAAGCTACCAAGGCCAAAAATGTGTCACAATAGATTTGGCTTGATGGCTTGCGGATTTTCAAGAATACAGAGACAAAGCTAGAGCCTATGAAGAGGAATGATGGGTATTTGTGGCTTGGTATGTCAAGGCTAATCAAATGTTTCCACAATTACCCTGCTCATGCGAAGTGCCGACTTCGTCAAACATCAGATCATTAGCATGGATGGCATAAGATCCCCAGACCAAAGAGGAGAAGCTCCAAGCCATACTCCAACACCATCAAGCCTCAAAAACTGGAGCACTAGACAAAGGGAAAGCACCAATGGAGGAGCCACCACTAGCAGGAACTACATGAGTTTCACCAATTTTGTAGTTGTAGCACATTCTTTGTGTTGTATCTTAATTTTTTTTTCATTCCACGCTGCGATATCGCAGCTTGTCTCATCATCTATAAATAAGAGGTAGATAGAAGAGTTAGTGAATCAGTAGGTTAGTTCTTAGTTTAAGTGTTTAATTTCTTTCTCTCAACCCTTCTCTTCTCGTGTATGCCTGCAATGTGGTGATTGTAATTGTACAGAACCTTTATTCGAGTGTGACGTACTTGGACACGCACATGACCGAAAATAAAGATTGATATTACTTCATCATTGCAGCATTCACTTAGCTTAATTATTTAATTAATTGTTATTTACTACTTTCCTAGTTAATCTCTCTCACCCTTAAACTCATGTTAAACACGAAATGAGTATGAATTGATTATGAGCATTTAAGTGTGACTACTTGGTAACCCAGTAGCGTACCTAGGATCTACGCTTGGTAATCCTAGTAGTAGTTGTGCACGAAGTCCAAGATGTGTATGGATAATCGAGGAACGGATGCTCATCGCACTTAGGCTAGTTTAGATTCTCTCTCACCCTTTCTCTCCTAGCTTAGTTAACGTTATCTTTCATTGCCTTTAGGAGTAGCATTAGGTTAGAAACCGCATCATGCACCTCACTCTGGACTAAATCATATGTGACAAAGATAATACTAGTCCAGGTGAGAAGACAGCGAACTGCGACCTAAGGCTAACTATCTAGATGCCACAACTAGTCCGTTTGCGGAGTTCAACCGGATCGTTCATGTAACACTCGTATTCATATGGTTGAGTGTAGGGGTACCTCGCCACTCATCAAGGCCCAAGGAGCATGATTAAGCTTATTGGCCTAATCTCTTTTGTACCCACTGATCCTTTTTCTAAGTATTCTAAAAATTTTATGGTGAGTAACTTTCACTTAGCCATGAGCCCACTCATGATAAGGGGAATTTTATTTATGATTAACTCCATAAGATTTAAATAAATCCTTGAAAACCCTACTAGTAAAGTACGTACTACTATTAAATATTAAGATTTGAGGAATACTAAGCCTATGAAGTAAATGATTTTGAAGGAAGTTTGTTGTAGTAGTAGATGAACAATGCTTAATAGCAATAACATTTATTCACTTCGTGTATTAGTATATGCATAGAATGGTGTATGCTTTATCATTGAAAGTTAAAGAGATAGGGCTAATGAAGTTAATCCCTCACATGTTAAAGGGCTTCAGTGGTTAGAAACACTATTGTGGTTCCTTCATCGGTGAGGACATACCCGCTCACATTAGTACTTGTCACAGTAGCACATGAAGTGTTGAGCATCACAAAACATGGTGAACTAAAAATAGCCTATGAGCAATAGCTTTGTTGTGGCTCTCTTTCTTGCATAGTACCCACCACATAGACCATGGTGTGTGTGAACTAAGATGGTATCTTAGCTCTCTTCTAGAATACAACACCTTATGTGGCCATTAGGGAATCTTTTGTAAAGATGCTCTTTGACAATCAACTAAAGAATCATCTAGTGTTGGAATCATTGGATCTTTCGTTTATCCCACCCAAGAGGTATCTTGTAGATCACCAAGCAATTAAGAGTGTATGTGAACTATGGGTAGCCACATTAAGGGCTGGAGCCTGCTTTTGGAAGGATCCACTTGTATAACTATTGTATCTTATACTTGCCAAGTAATTCCACATCATCTTGGACCTTCCAAAAATCAATAAACACTTTCCATATCATTGCAAAATATCTGTTCTACAAATATGAATCCATTACCCTTCTCACCCAACTTATAAATTTTTCTTGCCTAAGATTCCTTCTCTGTGAACTTCAAATGACAAATTTTTGACAAAATTATGCATATTTTCATCATTCAAGCCCTCTAAGCCACCTTAAAACCTTTCAAACATCCAAAAGAATTAAATTTTCCAATTAGACCCTTCTAAAAGATGAAATTTCTAAGGCTTCGATATCATATCACCAATATCAAATCTACCTCGATATCAAATCCTTAATGTCAGGTCCCTCAAAATCTATATATATTAGTGAGACTTTGAAGACTTTTCATTCTTTCTCATTTGACACAAGGTAGATTTTTCCAATTTTATTCTATGGAAAAAAGCTCTAACCTCCTAGATTTTTGAAGGCATAACTTGATCACTCTCTAATTTTCGTGCTCTTTGAACCCATTTGATCCTGAAGTGTTCAACTTAGTCTAGTAAGGAAAATTTAAACCAATTGTTTTGGAAAAGCCTAACATCTAGAAGGTATTTTAAGGGTAAGTATGGAGAGGAAGTTGAAATTCTTAAGAATAAATCAATCCTACTAATGCCAAAATACTTACATAATGTTCCTAAGGAATTATAAGTAGCAATATAAGAAAGTCATACATAAGGCCAAAACGAATAATTTTGAGGAATTATAAGAATGTTAACACTTATGGGATAAGTTTTTTGAAAATTCTTCTAACTTCGCAATCATGATAAACTAAGAACTTAATGAAACTAAGGGTATGAGTAAGGTATAAATCCATTAGAAACACATGGAAATACCTTAGTAATTTTGAAATCTTAATGATTGTAGATCATCCCAAGAATAGGAGGAGCACAAGGAGGACCCTCACAAGGAGCAAGAAAATGACCAAGATGCCAGGGAAGAGGTTGAAATGGAGAACAAGACCCATTACACAAGGGGTAAGAAGCCCAATCATTTAGCATTCATCAAAAAACTCATGCTACAAGACAATCAGCCCAACGAGAGATAGTAGCACCACAAGTGCAAGGACCATGTCTTACATTGTCATAGTACTACCTCCAAGCCATTCAAGAAAGATCCACCTTGACCACAGTCATCATGGAAATGAACTTTGGCCTATTCACAATGTTTGTTCTTAAAGCAATTAGGATGCAACTCTAGGCATCATGACTATGAAAAATTCTATTTAAAAGTAGTGAATAGTATCTTGGGGAAACATACCAATTTTTCCACAACAAGGAAGAGGGTACTATAGTTAATATTGGAATAATTTCAATCTCATTCTCAATGAAGATAATTGAAGAAGCTCTCAATATACCAAATGAAGGGGCAAGGTTAGCATATCTGTCCATCCCATCTAATCTTGAAACCAGAAAGTTGTGGTTGAAACAAGCTTATGGTAAAGAAGACAAAGGCTATAATGAACTAACTTTGGAGGAGAGGATATACCTTAAAATCAACACCTATTTTTTGTTCCCAACAAAAGAACTCAATTGATTATAAACTTATGTAGTTAGAGGAAGTGTAATTCTAATGCGTAAGTATAATGCAAACCTTGTAAAACTTTGTTTTATGGAGATTCAGTGGTGATTTAAAGAAAGAAAGGTAGGGAAGCCAACACTACCATTCCCTTGACTTATCAAGAAACTATGCAAGCAAATTGAAATCCTAGGAGATACCAATGATGTCCCCATGAGATCCGAGAATGCTTCATATGCCAAGTTGTTCAAATTAGCACCACCCAGGAAAGATTAGGTGATGAATAAGAACTAGAAAAAGAACAAGATCAAGATCAAGAGTGAGAGAAATATCAATGACAAGATCAACAAGCAGGGCCTAGTAGCCAATAGTAAGGGTAGTAATAGCCATAGGTTCCACCACCACTATCACTGCAGGACTATCAATCATCAATGAGCCATCTACAATAGATCATAGAAACAATCAACTAGGGAACTAAAGAAGAGGCCAATTTGTACAAAGTCATTGATAATGCCATAAGAACCATAGTTTTAGCTAATCCTGAAAGTGGACAAATTTTATTGTAGTCAGGAGGAGAGGTATGGTCACAAAAAATATCTAGGAATGCTGCATGATTCTAAGTGGTACTAGAGATATGAGAGGGAGCCATAGTAGTGGTGATGTAGCACTAAGATGTAATCGAAGCAGTAGAGGTGATCATCGATCACATCAAAGAGTCATTCAATGTACCTATTATATTGCTGATAGAAATTACTAAAACCAAAGATGAAAAGATGCTAATTGAAACCTCAATGACTCCTGTGAATCATGAGGATGCACTTGATCGACTATTATAAACAAGGTAAGTAATGACAACACTGTTCGACATTCTAAGTGATGTCACTGTAGTGCAGTCTTAAGTGATCACCACTAAAGGAAAATTGATCATGGTAGAAATGAGGGCAGATCATGTAGAATTAGATATTATGAAACTACAAGAAGAGCTCACTACCCTAAGAGTTAAAAGGAGAGATCCCACATAATTTTTTGCACCTAACCAGATTGAGTAATTAAAAATAGAGCAAATCAACAAATTGATTAAGCATAACAAAAAATTGGTAGATGAGAAAGAGAAAGTAATATGGAACACTTCTATAGTTGAAGCATAAATGTATGCACATGCAAATCCACTTATCACTGTACAAGAAGAAAACAAACAACTTGCTACTGACAACATGAGGTTGAACACGGTAGAAAAGTAGAAAAACATTCTAGAAGAAAGTATCCATCAGTTGAGAGAGCAACTGATGGGAGTCAACTAGGATATGAGCCCCCTCATGAGAGAAAATAGAAAAATCTCTATGGAGGAGGTACACGCTATTAGACAGAAATCAACAATTGAAATTAGTGCATGGTAGAATGAGACAAAGAAGCATGAGAGGTTGAAAGAACACTTCCGAGACCAAGTGGACATGTACAAGAAAATAAATGAAAAAGAGATCTAAATTAAAAAGGCCAAAATTAGTTCTATTGTAGCACAAAATCCTGATTGCAAATCCATCTTGGACAACATGGCCCACACCTATCAAGCAGAAGTAAAAAATAAAGACATGCAAATAGAGGAATTAAAAGAATGCATGGCATTAGTAAACCTCCATTATGTTAATTTGACAATGTTAATAGCAGGTAGGCCTAGAAATGAGCTAGAATAATAAGTAGCAATCACCTATGTCTTATATGAGAAAGAGTTTATGGACCAAAAAGATGCTTTGCTAAAACTTCAAGTAAAAAACTCAAAACTAGAAGTAGTGAAGGTTGGCTATCATGGGTGGAAAGATGTAGTAGTTAACCTAGCCAAAAGGCTATTAGACTATCATGAATTAAGAAAAAAGGCTAGAGCATTTGAGAAAGAAAGAAGGCAATTTGTAGCCTAGTATGTCAAAGCAAACCAAATGTTTCTAGAATTACCATGTCCATGGGATGTGCCAACTTCATCAAATATTGGCTCATCAACATGGACAATGTATGATTCTAGAATGGAAGAAGAAAACCTTCAAGCACTTCTAAACCAATATAAATTTTAGAAGCCTAGTGATAAGGGAAAACAACTAATGGAAGAACCACCCCCACCTAGAACAACTTAAAGACTACATTAAGCTTTGCCAGTTGTTGTTCTTTATTTTGTAAAGTTGTCATATCATGAAATGTGTCATTTTTTTAAAATCCACTATGGCATTTATGAGTCATGTATATAGAAATTAGTTTCATGTCAATCTACCTCCCAATTTTGTAAGGACCTTTATCCTAAGTTTGTTTTAACTCAAGGATGAGCTTTTAGGCAGTCATGGGGGTATGATAAATCATGGTTTTGTAGGCTATGATATCAAGCATTAGATATCAAAGCTATAATATTATAGCTCCAATATTACAGCTTTGATATTAGATCCCCAACATTGGTTCCCATGATACAATGTTGGATATTTGATATTACTGATGTGTGCAAGGCTTATAAATACAATAGTTAGGTGCATCATCTAAAGGAGGTATTCATTCCATGGTAGCTAAACTATGTTAGTTTGTTTATGTGATTTTAGTACTTAGCACTTAGTTATGTATGCTCATAGTGTAATGTGTTGCAATTGAATAGAATCTTTATTTGAGTGGAATGTACTTGGACATATTTCATGCATGGAAATAAATATATAGATTACTCTACATCATTGCAAGATCACTTAGTCTTTATTATTTTCACTTAGCTTAATGTTTACTTTTTTCATTAGTTAATTATTTACTTTTAATGCATGTTATAATAACTATTATTAAGTGGAATGAGTATGACTGATCTCGAGCACTTAAGTGTAACTACTTGGTAATCCAGTAGTACTATCACTTTGTACATCCAATAGTATGTTACTTGGTAATCCTAGTAGTAGTTACATGAAGTCCAAGGTATGAATGGAAGTTCAGGACTAGATGATCATTGGATAGGATATATTAGATTTATTTATTGTCACTTAGATTTAGAAAATATTATAATTACTTCATATTAGCTAGGAGTACTATGGCCAATACAACATCATTTTTCATATACCTCATCATGAGTAAACCATATGCAGCATATTCACTAGCTCACGTGGGAAGACAATGATCGTGACCTCTAACCAATTACTTGCATAATCACATTGCCTTGTCTACAAGATTTGACTAGGATTGTGCGTGAACGCTCGTATCTTGTATGGTTGGGTGTTGGGTATTCCACTACTCATCAAAAGCACTTCATCATTTCACATTTGTCTTATCTTCATTTCAATGAAGATGTTGATGGCTTAAATGAGCCATGATCAAAATTATAGCTCTCCTTCTTCTTTTGCCACCTACCCAATTAGCCTTTGTATCTAATGGAATTTTAATTCATATAACTGACCTTGGGTATAAATCCCAAGGGTCTCCCTTATTTCATTATGAAGTCGATCTATAATGTGAAAAAGTTGCTCTTTTTGAGAGAAATCATGGCCTGGACATCTATGTAGTAGTAAATAGTATCTATCCAAGGCCACATCCAAGGGTTCATGATTTTCTTACTTCCACTCTTGGATTTTTTTTTCTTAGGTTGGACACTCTCACATAGGTTTGATATTTTTCCTTGAAAAGTTTTAGCATTGTAGATCACTGGTGGAAGAAGCTTGGTTCTAATGATCTATACCAACTTTCAACTTCATCTATTAGTGTCCTACGAAAGAGCTTAAGCTTTTGCCACTTATTTTGATATTTTGCAAGGCACAGGCATCCTGGAAGGCTTTTAAGTAATGTTGTGACTCAAAATTATAGCCTCCTCTAAATTTAGGGTTCATGTCAAGCCATTTGATGTGGTTATTTGTTTGATGCCTTTAAGGTATTTGAACTACCTTCCTAATTTGTGTCAGGCCCCTAGTAGCCAACAAGGGTTCATCTATACCAAACACATCATGGTGATAATCTATATTTCTATTTGTCTAATTGTGATGATCTTGTCTATGTTCATTTTGATGTTTTTGATTTGCCCTTCGGTTCAATTTCTATCTTTATCTTAACCCCATAGTGGAGCTCTATCACTATTCCTATGTTCATCTTCATCAAAACTAGACGTTGAAGAGGAAGAGGAAGATGAGGAATTGGGAGAATTTCCATGGCTCCTATAGTTCTCCACATGGTCCCTTGATTTATCTTTTCTAGGTTTAGAGGAGGTCCTAGTCCTTGAGGCCCTCCTTAATCTAGGACTTACTCCATCTCCTCTAGGATTGTCTACATTAGGTGAACCTACTCCTTGAGTGTAGTAAGGGTTTAAATGAGCATAGGAAATCCTTGCTTGAGGTTGTTCACTCCAATTTTCACATGTGATGCTTTTCATCATGTGATGCAATCTTGGTCCTATGTGAAGAAATCACATGACAAAACTTATGCCAAACTGTGAGCCCAAGTACTATATTTATAGGTTGGCACACATCCTGCAATATCAAATATTCAACATTGCNAACTAATCTAAATAACTAGCACCATCCCTAGCAACGGTTCCAATGATGAGTGGCAAGATACCCCTATGCCCAACCATATGAATCATAAGTGTTCATGCATGATTCGATTATATTCCATGGATGGGACTAGTTGTGGCATCTAGATTGTTATGTCTTGATTATAGTTCACTGTCTTCCCACTTGAACTAGTGGTAGCTTTGTCACGTATGATTTAGTCTAGAGTGAGGCATATGATAATTAATGTTTTTTGGCCTTATGCTACTCCTAATGATAATGAAGAAATAAATTATTTAAGCTAATTAACAATGAAAAAAATTCTAAACTAGCCTACATGTGATGAGTGTTCATTCCCAACTTGTTGTACACATCCTGAACCTGCGTATCCACTTCTGGGATTACCATGCACTATGCTACTAGGTGAACTAAGCAATAACGTTGCTAGGATTACTGAGTGAATATGTGTTTACGCTCGAAACTAGTCATACTCATTTGGCCAACTCATTAATATGCATGGAAATGTAAATGTTAACTAAGTACATTAAAATTAAATTACATGGAAAGTAAATCTAATCTAAGTCAAACTACTGTAATGAATAAGAATCAATCTTGATTTTATTATCGTTCATGGAAGTCATCAAGGAGCATTGCTACTCGAATAAGATGTTGTACAATTGACTCGAATCCACATTGCGAGTGCTCACTGACTATTCTCTAAGACTACAAAACAAAATTGTAAGAGTTTAGCTACACTATTGACAAAACTTATGCCAAACTGTGAGCCCAAGTACTATATTTATAGGTTGGCACACATCCTGCAATATCAAATATTCAACATTGCATCTTTGCCCGATATCAAAGCTGACAAAAATTAACTTTTTATTCAAACAGATGCGATCGCATGCATCAAGGCATCTACCTCAACATGACTACATCAATGCAACCAACCAATGCTTCATCACCAAGTTTCACCAAAAACAAATAAATCAAAATCATTGAAGAAATAACTAGTATCTAAAGTGGCCACTTTATTATCTAGTGATCCTTCAACATTATTCTCATTTTTTTCTTTTTTTTTTACACTCTTTTTTAATCAGATCTTCATTAATCCAAATCTTCTATGCTTTCAAGATACTTCTATTATTCCAAACCTTATCTCTTCCATGCTAGTCAACAAACTTAACAAGAATATATTAAGGTTTATCTTGCTTAGGACTAAGCCTGTTTGCACTAATAATCAAGGTAGAAGAAATGTGTATTTGTTTTTTAAATAAATCTAGCATAACTTGTAAAAGATCCTCATCCTATTCTTTATGAATTCCTACAATTCAAATAATTTTAATCTTGTCATGTTTTTTTCATCTTTATGCATTTTCTTAGTAATTGCTTCTAGGCCTAAGTGAACACTTGTTATTTTTTATTTAAGGGAATCCTACTTTCATTGCAAAGTATGCATATTAGTCTAAACTTGAGTTGCTTCAACATACAATGGTTGAAATAGTTTGTACCTTTTTTACCACAATGTCAACCATGGATTTCAATTATACAATCCTAGATGCTATGGAGTTTAAAGTTGCAACCATGTTATTCTATTCCTCTTATGAAATCATAAATCCTACCATTAGAACCCTACTTCTTGTACATCCCCAAACAACTTAAAATGTAATATGTTACTTTCTACTAATCCTTGACATACAAATGGGTCAAAACTCTAGCAATTGCTTCTTCAAAAAATTTTCCACCTAAGTTATCACATCTATGATCCAGCATAAGGATTTTGATGCCAAATTGCTAAAAGCCTAAATCAAATCTATGACACAAAAAATTACTAACTCCCAAATCACCAAAAGCCCAAATCAAATATGGGATTTACCAAATCGTTAAATAACCTACATGTCTTTTATTAGTTATTTATGTGATACATAGATAATAATGACATGTTACTTTAGTAATAGATGAGTCAAGTGGTTAGCATATTATCTTGTTAGGTAAGAGGTTGCTAGTTCAAGTCATACTTGAGGCATCACTATATTGGGGGGTATTAGATCTTGAAATAATTATAATAAATGTACACCCTAAGTAATGAGACGCGATATCGCATGCACCGCGATATCGCGATCCACTGTCAAATCTATANCAGTCTGCGGAGTTTGACCGGATTGCGCATGCTACGCTCGTTTTGTATGGTTGAGTGTAGGGGTACCTCGCCACTCATCACTAAGATAGATAGTTCAATTAAAACTTTACATTGTCCACTAGAATTGAACACATGACTTGAGTTTTGAAATCAAGAGTCTTTACCACTAGGCTAACACCTCATTGTTAATAGGCATTGCTATATTTCTAATATATCATGTTTGTTATATGTCTTAGGGTGTACCTCTAGTTAAATTATTTTGGATCTTGACAACCTCCTTGCACCTAGAAAAAAGTAAAAAAATCAAAAAATCAAAAGAATAAGAAGTTATGAATTGAATTATAGTGGGAAATATTGAGTTATAAAGCTCTAATTGGACTACATGTCTTGAGGGTAAATATTGTTTAACAAATGTTTTATGTTCAATACCTTGACACACCATATTAATGTATTTAAAAACTCTAGAAGAATGCTAATTACTTAATTTCATACACTGAGCTAATGTGAATTACTTAATTGTTGATTTTAACTTTGGTTGTTCATTGATGGACCATTATTGTATGTTATATTTCTAGTATTTTCTACCTTTCTTTTTTCTTTTGAGGCAAGGTAACTCAAAATTGGTAGCACAACCCCTATCTGCACAATAAGGTAGATGTGACCTATGAACAAAAAGGGTTCTACCACAAGGCTATTCCACTACTCCCACATCCAAAAACTCAAAAAAAATCAAACTTTTATTTAATTATTTTATAATTAATATACAAAAATAAATTTATTAACATGGGATGCTACAAACCACTTTGAATACGTTGCTTAAAAAATCTAGGAATGAGCCAACTTATTGTCCCATCGTTAAAGGACTCCAAAGGAGATGTTAGTGACAAGGAGGGACCTGTCTAACTACAATACTACAATATGCATGACAAGTAAAACGCACATATTATTGGCCGGTCAGAATGGAATGTAACATAACCTCCGTAAGAATGGTTGGTGTTGGTGAGTGAATTCCAATGCTTATCTCTCGGTGGAAAACAAAATTGATAACAAGGAACTAGCACAAAGGCAATCATGAGCCTGCGGATCAACCGCGTTCAGCTGCCCGTGAACGTGACAGGCGTGACGTGGACAAATTTGATTGCATTTGCCATGCATTCAGTGCGCGCTCACGTTTGAACACAATCCCCGTTCCAAGATTCCCTCACCATTGCGGTTCATTGCATGGACGGATACCTGTGAGGATGGACGCACCGGCTTATCACTTCAGTGGTCAAAGATTTGTATTTAAATGTGTTAAGGTAAGCTATTATTTATCTACTTGCCAACACAGCCCCCTGGGGCACAGGCCCCTGGTTATGTTTTGGAAGGGGAAGAACTTGAACTCTCAAGATGCTCTCATCTCATTCCTCATCCACACGCCCACTAGCCCGCCCGCCAGACGTGACCTTCTCCCCACTCCACAGTCCCCACTTTGAATTAGTCTACTGTATTATACTCACCCGCGAGTTGCAGTTGCACGACATGAAACATGAAAGATGCAGCTTGCACCACTTGAAAGATGAATTGTTATAATGCTGCAATTCCCAATACAACGATGATTCCCAGACTCTCTCCATCGACAGACAGTATGTCACACACCACTTTGTTTTGTTCTTTCCTCTTCAACTCAACGCAGCTCTACAACCTTTGCGTGTCTGCGCCTGCCACACCTTTTGTAATGTAAATAATGTTCAACTTACTTTTCATGTACATAATTACAGTCTCTTCTATAAATCCAACTCTCGTTGCAAGAGAGCCATCATCACCAATCACTTGTGTTTTGTGCTGCTCGTGTCCTGAAGTGTCTCACAATTGTTGCGAAGCCAATTGGCAATTGCTTTGGTTGAGAGTGAGTGCTACTGCTATCAACCATATAGCAGTATCAGCATGCTCATCATCATCATCAACTAAGAAGAATGCATGGGTGTACGTGTGCATGATTGAGTTGGAGAAGATAATGAAGGAAAATAAAGCACTCAGGTGTCAAGCTACATAACCAGAGCCTTTATTGTAATTAACTAGTCTTGCCTCCCCAACTAATGTTACTTTGTAACAATTATTAAAGATATCTAAAATAACACATAGATTAAGGAATCAATACCAATGGAGATAGAAACATTACCAAAATAGGCAACATTACCAAAAGTACGTACAGTAATGTAATTTGGTAGTTTAGGTGGTTTGGACATGCGCAAAGAAGTTTAGCCAATGAGCCTATAAACAAAGGTTGCTACATCATTATTCTAAGAAGAGCCACCAAAAGGAAGACCAAAGAAGACATGGAAAAAAAATAGTTGAAGATGATTTGAAGAAATTGCAAAGAATCAAAGATCTAGCTCCTCATATAAGTGAATGATTAAAAAAAACTCATGTAGTCGATTCTATTTTGTTGGAACAAAGCTAGGATGATGATGATGCCTTCAATAATGCAATCTAAAGAAAAATAAGTCATTGTAGTAGAAGGTTTTTATGTAAAGAAAATGGATGATGAACCAGTTATTCCTAATATTAATACTCCTTGAAGGTTGTAATGTTCTATTTCCCAAATGTTTACTAATGAAAGGACTATGGTTCAGATATTTATCTATGGTTCATTTGTCATAATCATTCATGAATTCACGAATGAAGGAGAGTTTACTTATGTGTGTATTACTTCATGATTAGCAATCACAAGGACAAGTATACACTCGTAATTTATAATACTCATCAACTCCTTGACAAAAAGCTAAAAGAATCTTATGAAACTAATGCTTAAAGAGGAATGTTAGACTTCAAGTAAGTTGTGTAAAATCATTATTTTCGTAACTTTGTTTGTTGATTCATAATTATTCATAAGATTGTAACTATTAATCATGAAACATTGTAACCCTCCTTATGGAATAAAGTACGAGCATCATTTAAGTTACAAAAGTGTATGTAGAAGAATAAGAATAATAATGCAAGTGATCGACAATTCAATGAGGAAGAAGAAGAAAAAAGAAGTGCAAGACAATGAATTACTGATGAGTCATGAATTTGGTAGCTGTGATATCGCAGCCGTGATATCACAGTCGTGATATATCAGCCCTGTTGTATTAGTAACTGAGATATCGCAGTGGCCGTGATATTGCAGCTGCGATATCGCGTACGTGATATCGCAGTGCACCACAATTTCTATAAATAAGAGGTAGCTTTCCCAATTTTAGGTATTAGGAGTTAGAGTAGCGAAGCTCTGGCAGTTTGACCACTCCAGAGATAGATTATTTTTCCTGTGTCTGCCCACAGTGTGGTGAATGTGATTGTACGGTGTCTTATTCGAGTGTGACGTACTTGGACATGCACATGACTAGCAATACATATCAAGATTACTTCATCATTGCAACAGTCACTTTGTTATTTATTTATTTGTTATTTACTGCTTTCTCTCTCACCCGTAAACTCCTAGAATGCAGTATGAGTACGACTTGATTACAAGCATCTAAGGATGTGTACGATTAGTCAAGGAATCAACTACTCATCGCAACACGGAACGAGTATGACTTGATTTCTAGTATTTAAGTGTGACTACTTGGTAGCCCAGTGGCGTACCTAGGATCTGCTCTTGGTAATCCCAGTGGTAGTCATGCACGAGGTCCAAGATGTGTACGGTTGATCAAGGAATCGGTTGCTCATTGCACTTAGGCTAGATTAGACTTTCTTACCCTTTTCCTCCTAGCTTAGCTTAGTTAATATTACTTTCCACTACCTTCAGGAGTAGCATTAGGTTAGAACACATCATACACCTCACTCTGGACTAAACCATACATGACAAATATAATACTAGTCCAGGTGGGAAGACAGTGAACTGCGACCTAAGGTTAACGATCTAGGTGCCACAACTAGTCCATCTGCGGAGTTCGATCGAATCGCACGTGAGAATGCTCGTATTCATATAGTTGAGTGTAGGGGTATCTCGCCACTCATCAATTACCAAGCATCATAAGAAGTATGATATGATAACCAACAATCATAAAATACAATGAACTTTGTAATTAAAAGTTAGAGTCATTAAACATCCTTTGTTAGAGAAATAAAGGTATCATGTAAGACTTTGAAGTGAGTTAGGATTCAGTTTTCTAAAGAGGAAGAAAAGATCCAAGTTGATCAAAACATAACCTTGATACAATTTCTTAAATAAGAAGAGAAGATCAGCTAAAGTGCTTTGTTGAAGTAAAGAAGAAAGTTATAAACAAAAGTAGCTAAGTTGTGCACAGAGATAGTATGTAAGTTGGCTAAGAATGACTATAGTCTTCATTGTATGTTCAATAATCAATGTTATAAATTGTAATCTATGATATTCATAGATATTCTTAAGTTATGAGAATTGTTACAAAGAGAGTAAGTGTGAGTAGTTATGAAGTTATGTTACTAATCACAATATTCTTGGGTATATTAGAGTTGTCAAATGACATAAAACTTCAGGTAGTATATGAATTTACTACTCATTTACATAGTTTGGGCATTTTTTGTTGTAAAATAAGTTCAGAAATTAACAAATAATGATGCTCTTTGAAAAATCAATAAAAGATTAAATGGCTCAACAAAACATATTACTTCATACTAATTTTTAGATTAGATATTAAGATTTGAAGTCCACTTACAAATGCTCAACATTGCATATTTATGTATAGATAATTTTATATCATGGTGCATGATTGAACCATTACCTAGCTCAAGAAGCATTTAATTATAGAGCCAACTACAATTACAATGTAAGAAATCAAAAATTTGAATGAACACATACCATAATATAAGATTATAAACAATGACTCATATACATCATGAAAATGACTGAAACACCACCAAAATTGGGCTCTCAGGTCTCAACAACAAATTTGTCTAAGTGTTAAAACTTGGCAAATTTTTCTAAGTCTTGTGACTACACTCCCCATTGCTGGGACTATGCCCCAGAGCATAGTCAGCGTAGTTGACATAGACATCCTAGATCTACAAGATTTTTCTAAGTGTTGACAGTAGTTGCAAAATTTTCTAAGTGTCCTAACTACACTCCCCCCTTACCAGGACTATGCTTTAGAGCGTAGTTAGCATAGTTGGCACAGAAATGGCCAATTTTGCAAAATTTCCTAAGTGTCAAGGCAAAGGTTGTTGGGTTGGCTTGGGATGAAAGAAACAGTTCAACAAATTTTCTAACTTCTAAGGCTACACCCCCTACTATGCTCTAGAGTGTAGTCAGCGTAGTTTATAGGAAGACATCAAAATTTGCTAGATTTTTCTATGTCAAGGCCACACTCTCCCTACTGGGACTACTCTCTAGAGAGTAGTTTTCATAGTCTATGCTGGACCTTACCTTTTGGCAAAATTTATCTAACTTTTGAGACTATGCTCTAGATTGTAGTTAGCATAGTCTTCCGAAAGTGCTTTCAAAAGCCTCCAGAACTTAACATTGGCTTGCGTCTCAGACCCAACATTCCTTTGGCAAGCAAGATTAGCAATTTGCATCTCTTTTGCACCCCCCCCCCATTTGTCCCAAAATTGTACCTATGCTTGACACCACTTGAGAGAGTGGATAGTGTAGTCTTCAAAACTGCATTATTTTGCATTGTTTTTAGGTACATTGCAATTTGTTCGGCACTTGAATATGTAGTCTTGGTAGCGTAGTCATAGTTTGGCAGTCTCACAAGGTCCATTGGAGCACACTAGCAGAACACCATTTGCTTCGGTGGGAGTGTAGTTGGGGCTAGCGTAATCCTAACTACCCCTCTACCATGTGGCACCTAATCCATGACTCATGTTAACCCTAGCCCTATAAATACCCTAGTGCTTCACATTTAAAGGGTTGGCATTTGAAGTAATCACTTGGCATTCTAGCATTTGGCAAACTCAAAGCACACTTGGCATTTTGGGCAATCACGATTGCACATCACAATAGCATCATTGCATACTGCCCAACACACTACTGACCACCGCAGCTCGTAGGACACCATGGCAACCAACCCGGCAGGCTTAGAATTCATGGTAGACATCAATTTTTTGTAGCCTTGACACCCTGATACTATGACTATGCTACCTACCATGCCTGCTATATACCACATACCTCCTAAAATTTTCTTTACAGTTAACAACACTCCCCCCCCTATTTGGGGTGGTGCCACTCTCTCTCTTACTCACATCCTGTGCATTTTTAGCATTTTCTTTCACATTCTAGAATTCTATTTGCATTTTTCATTGTTTCTGCATACTTTCATGTGTTTGCATTCTCATTTTGCACCATGACCCTTAACTACGCTCACCCCCGTGGGCACCGTAGATATTACAAACACTGCACAAACCCTTGACACTCATTTCATTGTAACACCTGTAAGTCTGAGTTCAATTAACAAGACCATTCTAGGCACCCTGCCTCCATTCCCAGTAGGCACTCGTGTGAACATAGGGTCAAGGCTATGCAATCGTAGACCTCTTGGTGCACCATTCCAACCTTTGACATTTTCAGTTGCTACAATGAAAAAATCATGGTTTTAGTTGCATCAACATCATAAGACATCCCAAATTTTTTCCCACAAGGTTGTAAATCTATGTTTCAAAAATCAAGAAAAATTTTTACATTAATAAAATAAGTAGAAATAAGCATGAGATAGGTACACCCCAAGATTTATAGAAGTTTATAATGTAGTGCTACCTAGTAGAATCAAACCTACGACCTGGGGTTACCAAGCTAAGACTTGTACCACTAGGCCACCATCTTATTAATAAATAATAGAATTTGGAAGTAATTTAGAATATCCAACAAGGGAATGACAATTTTGAAGAAATTGGATCCACTAGATTTGAGGTGTTGGAACTTGAAATAAGTAAAACATAGGTACCCCAAGAGTTAAGAAGTTTATAACTCAGTACTACTTAGTAGAATCAAATCGGTAACCTAGGGTTACTACACCAAGACCTATACCACTAGGGTAACACTGCTTGGCTCAAGTTGACTCCTAGATTTAGCCTCTTGCTTTACAACTAAGTGTGTAGTTAGCCCCTTCTACGTATACCGCTAAAACCCTAGCATAGAGCCATTGAAGCTCTAAAATTGATATTGATTTGGACTGCCAAGAAGAGCTTTTGCTTAGGCATTTGTCTCTATGTGAGTAGCTCCAACAGAAATGCACCCAGTTCTGGGAAGTTGTGAATGACATGGCAAGCAAGGTAGAGGAAGCCATGAAGAACGTGTCTACACTAGTGGAGCTCCTGAAACAGGAAATCGAAGTGGTCGGCAAGATTATTATGAAAGAGAATGAGTCCAATACTACAACATAGGTTGCTTTTACTTCATCTTCTAAGGTTCTTGCTTCAATTTTTTTAAATCTGCCTCCACTTTTGCCTAGTGATCCTTATCCTTGTTAGTATTTAATCCTGATTCAGTTACAAGAATTAGTTTAAGTCTTTGTTGAGTCTATTAGGTATTTTAATGGGATATCATCATATAATTCAAGCCTCTCGATTTTTTTACTAGAAGAATCTGCACTTGAATAAAATATTTTCTATTACTCCTCATATTCGCTCTTGTTCTTGCTCCTATTATTTTTGTTTTTGCTTAATACTTTGTTACTTGTATCAAAGCAAGAAGTTCTAATGAATAGCTCAACTCAAATTTTAGTTCTTGTCTTGGATGGGAAAAATTACATTCAGTGGATTGTCCAAATGAGGGTGCTTTTAGATTTCCATGAGTTACTTAATGTTGTGGAAAATAGTGTTGTTGATCTTAGAAAATGCAACCAATGCATAGAAGAATGCCCACTATGAGAACAAGAAGAAAGATAAGAAGGCATTATATTTCATTCATCAAGGAGTGACTTATGAAGTGTTTGAGAAGATTGCAGGAGCAACCACATCAAAGTAAGCTTGGGATACCTTCATGACGTTGTACAAAGCTGCAAACAGAGTTAAGAAGGTAAGACTCTAAACTTTGAGACATCAATATAGGCTCTCATAAATGAAGTCTTCTAAGACTATTACTACTTATATTAGTCATGTTCTTCATCTAACAAATCAAATAAAAACATATGGAGAAGGGTACAAAGAGAAAGTCAAGGTGGAGAAGATTTGACAATCACTCACTTCCAGATTTGAGCATATCATGGTGGCAATAGAAGAAGCACATGATCTATCTTCAATGACTATCGAGGAATTATTTGGAAACTTGCAAGCCCATGAGCAACAAATGAATGAGAAGAAAGTGGAGAAGTGGATTGAGTAAGCTTTTCAAAGCTAGGTCTCCATCAAAAGTGATCAAGGTGGTGAAACAAGCCAAAAGCATGGTGGTTCTCATGGTAGAGGATGAGGACATGGGGGTTATTACAACAGAAGTCATGGTGGTCATAACAACAATCATGAAGTTAGAGGCAATGACCAAGAAAAATCAGATTCTAGTCATTAGCAAATTTCAAGAGGTCATGGCCATGGACATGGTAGAGGAAGGTATGAAAAATCCAATGTTTTATGTTACTCTTATCATAGGCATGACAATTATTCAAATCAATGTAGATATAAGGATAATGGTCAGAGGACTCACTATGTACAAGAAGAAGATGATGATGGCGACCATGCTTTCTTGATGGTCACTACAGCTAGTGAATCGCCAAACTACCATACATGATTTCTTGACACTGGGTGTACCAATCATATGTGAGGAAAAAGGGGGTTATTTACTATTTTTGATGAGTCCTTTCACACCAATGTCAAATTTGCTGATGATAGCACTATACCAATAATAAGAAAAGGACAAATCCTTATCAACTTAAAGAATGGAGATCACAAGTATATTTCTAATGTCTTCTATGTGCCAAGTATGAAGAGTAATTTGTTTAGAGTGGGTTAGCTAGCAGAAAAGGGGTATGCCATGAACCTTCATGCAATCAACTCTCCTTTTTGAAAACAAAGGTACACTCATTCTCAAGGCTCCTTTGACAAAGAATCGTATGATCCTGTTGATATTTATAATGGTGTTTATAATTGTCTTAATGCCATTATAAATGATGAGCCTTGGCTGCGGCACCTTTGCTTTGGACATTTAAGTTTTTG
Source organism: Gnetum montanum (assembly GCA_015680685.1). NCBI lineage: Eukaryota > Viridiplantae > Streptophyta > Gnetopsida > Gnetales > Gnetaceae > Gnetum > Gnetum montanum. The sequence continues at coordinate 115,053 of MNCI01000952.1, forward strand.
GAGTTTAAAATTGGTTGCTAAAGGAAATATGATGAAAGGTTTGCCTAGTATTCATTATCTAGAATAATTGTATGAAGCTTGCATTCTTGGAAAGCATCACAAAATGCCATTTGCAGTAGAATAATGATGTGCATCACAACCACTAGGGCTCATTCATTCCAATGTATGTGGCCCAATGAACACCTTATCAAATGGAAATAATAGGTATTTCCTAACCTTTATTGATGATTTTTCTTTTAAAATTTGGATCTATCTTTTGCAAAGGAAGTCCGAAGTTTTTGATTGCTTTAAGAAGTTCAAGGTGCATCTTGAAAGGCAAAGTGGCTATCTTGTTAAGGTTCTGTGAACTGATGGTGGAGATGAATACACTTCTAATGAATTTAATGAATACTGTGAAGAATAGGGAATAAAGCATCAAGTCACTTTTCCTTACACCCCACAACATAATGGAGTAGTCAAAAGAAAGAATAGAACTATAATGGACATGGCGAGAAGCATGCTAAAGGCAAAAGGAATGCCTAATTCACTTTGGGGTGAAGCTGTTTCATGTTCTATTTACCTGTTAAACAAATCTCCAACAAGTGTGCAAAATATCACCCCTGTAGAAGCATGGAATGATTTCAAGTCGAGCGTGAAACATCTTAGAGTGTTTGGTGCTATTGCTTATGGCCACACTCTAGAAAAGATGAGAACAAAGCTAGATGATCGAGCAAAAAAGACTATCTTTGTTGGCTACAAGCATAGTAGATACAAGCTATTCAATCCTGTAACAAAGAAGGTGATTGTTAGTCGAGATGTAACATTTGCTAAAGAAGAGGCTTGGAAATGGGATGTTGCTTCACATAAAGACTCCCATAAGTAACAAACAAATGATGCTAAATTAAGCTTTGCTCAAGAAAGTTCCACTTCACAAGCTCTAGTGGAATTTGGAAGGCCAAGGTGATAGCACTAATAATCAATACACCTACAAAACTACGAGGTAACTCTTGATGATGAAGTTGATGATGATGGAGAATTGGTACACTTTGCTTTCTTTGCAGATAGTGAACTTGTGACATTCTAGGAGGCAATTCAAGATCCTAAATGGGTGAATGTCAAGAATGAGGAGATCAAAGGAATTGAAAGAGACAATACGTGGGAACTCATTGACATCCCATGCAGTCACAAAGTAATTGATGTGAAGCTGATTTTCAAAACAAAGGTGAAGTCAAATGGTGAGGTGGAGAGACACAAAGCAAGATTGGTGGTAAAGAGATTTGAGCAAAGGCCTAGCTATGACTACCAAGAGGTTTTCTGTCATGTTACTCGAATTGAAACAATCAAACTTCTTATTGTGTTATTTGCCTAGAAGAAGTGGAAAATCCATCAAATGGATGTGATGTCAGCCTTTCTAAATGGCCCACTTGAAGAGGACATTTTTGTTAAGCAACCACCTGGATTCATGAAGCAAGGAAGTGAAGATTAGTTGTATCGATTGAAGAAAGCATTGTATGGTTTCAAACAAGTGCCACGAGTATGGAATAGGTGCATTGAATTTTTCTTCCATAAGGCTGGTTTCTAGAAGTGCCCATCTAAACATGCTTGATATGCAAAGATTAATGATTCTTGTTATATTTTGTTATTGTGTTTTTATGTTGATGATCTAATATTCACAAGTAGTAATCCCAGAATAATTGAAGATTTCAAGAAGTCCATGATGCATGAGTTCAAAATGACAGATCTTGGCCTCATGTCATATTTCCTTAGCATTGAAGTAGTTCAAAGAGAAGATGAGATTTTTATCTAACAAAAGAGGTATGCTACTGAACTCTTAAAGAAGTTTTGTATGCAAGATTATAATCTTGTGAAAACTCTTGTGGAGGTTGGCACAAAATTGTCAAAGAATGGAGAAGGAGCACTTGTTGAAATTGTTGGGAGCTTGAGATATCTCACATGCACAAGGCTGGACATCTCTTATGGTGTTGGTTTGATTAGTAGGTTTTTGGAATCTCCTCATCAACTTCATATGTAGGTGGCCAAAAGAATCATGTGGTACCTAAAGGGCACTTATGATCATGGTTTATTCTATTCCTCATCTAATAATTGTGCTCTTATAGGATATTCTGACAGTGATTGGGGTAGAGATTTAGATGACTAGAAAAGCACTTTTGATTATTGTTTTAATTTTGGTGCTACAACTTGTTCATGGTCATCAACGAAGCAACCCATAGTTGCACTTTCAACTTGTGAAGCAGAATATGTAGTTGTATTTCCCAATGCATTGCAAGCAATATGGTTAGGCAATGTGATGAGCCAAATCCATGCTCCAATTAAGAGGCTAATGAAGATCTTTGTTGACAATATTTCTACAATTGACTTGGCAAAGAATCTTGTCACACATGGAAGAAGTAAACACATTGACATACACTATAATTTTCTACGAGATCAAGTTAGAAAGAAAGCAATTGAGTTGGTGTATTGCAAGTCCAAAGATCAAGTGGCAGACATTCTCACCAAACTATTGAAGTATGATACCTTTGCCAAGTTAAAGTGTATGATCGGAATGACATGACAGTTTTTCCAAATAAGGATTAAGGGGGATGTTAGTTGTTAATCCTGATTTGGTTACAAGAATCAGTTTAAGTCTTTGTTAAGTCTGTTAGCTATTTTAATGGGATATCATCATGTAATCCAAGCCTTTGAGTTCTGTTAGTAGAAAAATCTGCACCTAAATAAAATATTTTCTCTTACTCATATCTGCTCTTGTTCTTGCACCTGTTATTTTTGTTTTTGCTTAATACTTTGTCACTCCCCCTGCTACTGCTTCTTCTTCCACTTCTTCTTGGTATGAGTCGGCTCAGGCACTGCCTGTGCCTCCTCTTGCTCCTGGACACCAGCAAAGCATGTCTCCGCTTCCACCATCTCACGGAAGAAGAGGGCACTGAGATCTTTTTCCTTCCTTTCAAGTTTAGTCATTTTGTGTCTTAAAATGATGTTCTTCTTTGTTGCAACAGTTTGAATTTTGTTTCTTTTTGTAAATATCTCTGAAACACATATTTTCCTACCCGGTGATTGTGAATGGGATATTTTAAATTTTAAACCCAATAATCCAGTATTAAGGTTAGTGATTAGTAATCATGGGTAGCATATTTTCATTTCTTGTCCGTGGCAGATTTGGTCTCTGCTGTCATGAAGATCCAAATCCAAAGCGTACTTTATAATTTTTAATAATTAAACTACTTTAAAATTAGTTTAATAAATCTAGTTCAATTTTTAAATGTTGGCATAACAATCAAGAGTGTATTCACAGTGCCGTATTCTAGTTTCATTTCCCCCCTTCTTACCGACATGCTATGAAGGATTACAAGAACAATTGTATTTTTTAAGGAACTGTTTTTTTAATAGGATAGAAACAGGGAATTTTACAGTGGGACCTCACAAATCAAGAAAAATTATATCAGAACAAAAAGAATTGCACATTTAAAAGCTTTACATACCACAGTTTCTGCTGGGAAGGAGCGCGATTCTATACAGATCAAGGGGAGAGTGTTTGCTGAAAACATAAAAGAATTGTAAGGTAATCGAATGCTGTAGCAAATAGGTTGAAACAAGAAGACCCATCCTTTGTTAGTAACAAATGAGCCCTCACAAAACCTCTCTAATCTATCTATTGTTGATTTTTTCACAGAAAGAATATTGTATTTTCAGATATAGTTTAATATGAATCAAACCCATGACCTGCGTTAACATGTGTTGATGTCAACCTCGCCCATGCTATGCACATAGGGTCATGATTAACAACCTCAATCTTCAACAAACTATTGATTGTGCGAAGAAAGAGAACACAATTGATATCTACAATTAGCATTCTGTCAATTCAATACATACATTTAAAGAATTACAGACCATAACAATACTTCAATTGAATTAAGCATTTCAAATGAGTCTAAGAAAAAAGGAACTCAACAATAGCATTGCCTTATTCTCTGTAAACAATATTTAACCCTAGGCTGCCATCTGCACTCTCCTATTTCTAGCAGTTGTGTGTGCTATTCTTTGTAACAACATTTGCAATATTGGGCTGGCACCTGCATTGCATCAAGGAGTGTTGGTCTCTCTAAATATTAATTTACTAAATGCCTGATTTATTAGAAAAACCATTTTTGAATTTAGTTTCTTGTATATTATTCAAATTAAGATCACTGTGAGACGAAAATACCTCTTCCACCTATTTTTGATCATCTAATCTATTAGCCGAGAAAAATTGCTTTGACGTCTTTTTCTTGCAGTAACTGACAGCGGACACGAATTGTCGGTGGCAGGCATTACGTAGTAAAGGTGGACATGGGTGTTGCAGGCAGGGCGCATAGGACGTGGTGGTAACCGACACCAAACGTGGGGAGGTGGTGCGGGCGTTACCTGAAAAACGTGACACTGCAACCGGTGCGCGGCAGAGACGCGGCTACAAAGGTGGTGGTGGGGTGGGGCATCTCAGGGGGTGGAGCCGCCTTTCTCTCCTGCAGATGAGATCCAGCTACCATTGCCATTGGCCTTTTCCTTCTCTCCAGCGACGTTGCAGTTCCGTAGGCGGAATCTGCAGAGTGACGGTTCGGCAGCAACGTGTGGCACCTCAGACGGGCTATCACATGCATGCACACGCACAGATAGTGGCACGTCAGCTGCAGCAGGGGCGTGGCGGTCTATGGCAGGCTTCCCCAGCAACTGCGGCTGTCTCTTTTCTCCCTCCTACTCCTACTCCTACTCCTACTCCTACTCCATGAGTGATCTGATCTGCATAGCTAGCAGTAGCAGACCATGGACGGCAGTTAGGCGGACGTGCACAGCACACGCAGCGGACAGCACGCATGTGTACCAAGCGGGGGCAGCCATGCCATCGAGGAGCCTCTCTCCACGGTTAGAGGAAACGTGAGCAAACGGCAGTCTCTCTCTTTCTCTTGACTGACTGTCAGCAGTAGTAGGACTGGGTTCTCTCTCTTCTCTTTGTCTGTGACTGACGAAGGGGTTGGGTCTCCCTTCTCTTAGCGATCAGCAACAGGCGGCCTGTTTCGGCAGCAGCGTTCAGCATGGCAGCGTACGTGGCAGACATAGATGCATGTTACGTCAGCAGCGGTGCATGACAGCAGCAAGTGACCTCCCAACACAGTACATCTTTTTCTCTCCACTACAGCCCAGCACGGACGCATCATCCGCAATGCCTTGGCAGTAGCGTCATTATTGACACAGTGATGTTGTGGTGACTGCAGGATTCTCTTTTTCGTTGCAATTTCTTTGGCAATGGTGAAGCTACAATAGGTGGCATCCTTTGGTTTTCTGCCACTAATGACAAGTTGCATCGTAGGCCTCCTTTGGTTTTCTGCCACTAATGACAAGTTGCATAGTAGGCAACGATGAGGCACGTTGCATAGTAGGCAACGATGAGGCACGTGATGGTGGAAAATCAAACAGATCTCTCTCTCCTTCTCCCTGATGGTTACAAGCAGCATGATCTAACAATGGTGGGGACCACGGAAAATTTATTCATTAGTTACCTATTGTAGTTTTGAATTTCAAGAACAGTTCATTTTTAGTTACCTATTATAGTCTTGAAATTTCAAAAGCACTTTTTCAAATTTCTTGATTTTCCAATTTGATTTACTGTTTTAAAGGGTCACATAGCCCTCTTCAGCGAGACTATTCCAGGTTTTTGTGCCCATACAGAAAGTGGCCCAAGAAATAGTCTCATCAAACAAATTTTTTTTTGGTATTAGTGCATCCAAAATTTATGCATCAACAACATGGAAACGCACTAATAAATAAGGAGGAAACACATATTCGTAATTGTTGTACATGCTCCAAATTCTAAACCAGCTTTGCTCAAAGATTTGTTAGTTTGATGTATAATGAGAATTCTAAACCAGCTTTGCTCAAAGATTTGTTAGTTTGATGTATAATGAGAATTCTAAACCAGCTTTGCTCAAAGATTTGTTAGTTTGATGTATAATGAGAATTCTAAACCAGCTTTGCTCAAAGATTTGTTAGTTTGATGTATAATGAGATTTTTTAGATGCCTTCTCGTGTAAACCATAAATGTTATTTAATCTTCGGGACTTGCATATCGCCATTAATAACTAAACATTTCTGATGTTATGGATCAACTATCAAGCCACAAAAACAAGATTGTATACAATGCTAATCATACTTGAATTTACAGACCTAGATCTATTTCCAGGGACTTATTAAGCATCGACCAGGTTTAGCATAAAATAACATTAGGTAAGAGGATTATTAACCATCGACCAGGTTCAGCCTAAAATAACATTAGGTAACAGATCGACTTATTTAGCTAAGATAAGGGCATTACTGACTGGCTTTATTCTTATCCCGACAGAAGAGAGCCATATGCTCTTGTGTAATTGTATGGCATAAATTTTCAGCAGCGGAGGTTGGAGCCAGGATCAACGCCTAACCACGAACAGAATTTCTTGTAATAATTGACACGATCTGTAACAGCAGCGGAGTTTCCACCGTTGCATTCACCACCGTTGATGTATCGGATAGTCTGTCCGAATCCATGTCCTGAAGTGATTGCGTTATGGCATCTGCTATTCACCATCCAAAACCACAGTGCAGTCTTCCACGACACCACTCCATTTGTGGCCACAATATTCGGATTCTTCAGCAAGCCCAAGTTAAAGTAATCTCCTGCCGCCCCGTAGTTATAATTCCTACATCAACTCAAACAAACAATATGCCATTTACTTGTAATTTTTTTCGCAATTGTTAAAGAACACACACAAACTTTTATTAATGAATTACCATGTGAGTTGGAGGGGTCCTCTACCATAGTACTTAACGCCATTGGCGCAGGGATACTTCGTGCTAGACTGACAGTAAGTTCCCCGGTTAATCTCTCTTATATAGCACAAGCCTGAGATCAAGTTTAAAAACCAACATCAAACTAAATTCGAATGAATATAGAAATTAGAAGATGAGTGTGATAACAATTTAATTTCTACAGATCGTTTCAGTAGTTACTGCCAGTCTCATGGGCAACGTTGGCAAAGAAGGCAGCGACTTCCCGTTTCCTGATGGCAAGAGATCCGGTGTTGGCAAACCCTGAAAAGGCATTGGCGGCTTGCACAAAATCAGCGTACTTGTAGAAGCTCTTGCCTGCACAACCGGCAGACGCTCCTGACAGGATTCTATCAAAGAAGCTCTGTGGAGGCCGGTATCCTTCAACATTTTGAATATACACCACTGCCAATACCAAGACAATGGCCAACGATAATATCTTGACTCTACCCATGCTGCAATTCGCCATTTCTCTTCCTCTTCAAATTCTGTTGTAGAAACCTACTTGGGCACCAACTATTTATAGCGATAGGTTCAGTCTGGAAGGTGTTATTTATCCAATTGCATCGCCATTTGCTTGGCAGACTGGATGTTCTCGTTTGATTAATTCGTTACCGTAAATGATCCATAGGATATTAAAAAGCTTTTGCTCATTTAGTTGCCTTGATCCTTAAGGATCTCTAAAATCCCGCGAAATTTGTGCCTACGCTACAAAAATTTATTCTGGAAAAGGTTTTTTCAAAATTACCGAGCGCATGATGGGCCACGGCGTATCTGTTTTCCACATGTTGACTTGAAAACGATTTTTATTAAAGTAAACAGCCACTGATAGACGACGGTGTTGCTACTTTTCTCATGTTAGTTTGAGAATTTAAAATGATTCCGTGAAGGCCTGTTTGGACGCATTGAAACGCTACCATTTCCGTGAAACGTACGCAGCGGGAATTGACCATGAAAGATTCCTGCGTTATCTATGGCGGTTACCCGTGCTACGTTTTCGTGAAATGCGCATTTCGAAAGATTCTCGGCGTTTTCTATGACGGTTACCGTGCTACGTTTTCATGAAACCTGCAGTTCGGTGATTCCAGACTTGTTTGAACGCATTGAAAGGGTACCGTTTCCGATGCTTGTTTGGACGCATTGAAAGACTACCGTTTCCATAAAACGTGCACAGAGGGAATTGATTCTTCGCGTTTTCTATGGTGGTTGCCATGCTATGTTTCCGTGAACCGCGCAGTTCGGCGAGGAGCGAACTACTAGATGATTTACTATACCCAACATAGGGCCATGCCTGTCAAAATGGACGTCTGATGACTTTTTTGTTGGTTGGGTGGGCGTTCGTTATCGTCGTCCTTTCTATCATCATTATCATAGGTACTTTTTAGGCCTGTATAAATTTTGTGAAGCCACTTTATTTTGGATATTTATTGAAATATTATAATTAGATTGTTTATCTTGAGAGCATTAATTTCATTCTATAATTTTTTTCATATTCTAAAAACTTTAAGGAATTCAATGATTAATAGGGATCTATTTAGAATTAATTCTAGCATTAAAGTCACCACATGTAAATTAAAGAAAAAAGATTTTTGTTGTAATATTTTCAACCAAATATATTGACTATATTCATCTACCTTTTCTATTTGAACTTATGAAGAGAATTTCGAATCAAAATAGCCACAATCTACATTTTTTTTTGGTAAGGAAAATATAAAATAAAAATGTTTAGAACAAAAACTTCTAGAGAATCTTCATTTTCCTATATCTTAGCAAATACCAAAAATGTCAAATTTATTAAAGAGAGTATAGTATATAACACCTTCATTTTGCTGCTACCAACTCATCAATGTTTAAAATTCCATAATGTAGATATTTTATAATTTTTGTGAAGTTTTTTAAATATTTAGTTTTGGCAATTACTACATTTTCTCTTGCATTCAAAAATGCTACAAAACCTTTTGATCTTACTTCTTTCACTTTCCTCCATTCAACAAATATTTTTGCAAGTTTCCTTTTCATGAGATCTTCATTGATCCAAACTTTATAACCCTTTAAATGACTATGATGTTCCCAAACTTTGGATTTATTATCTATGTTATAAAATATGATAACAATTTGCCTAGTGATGAGTGGCAAAGTACCCCTACACTAGTTGTGGCACTAGATAGTTAACCTTAGGTCGCAGTTCGCTGTCTTCCCACCTGGACTAGTATTGCATTTGTCACGTATGGTTTAGTCCAGAGTGAGGTGTATGATGTGTTCTGAATCTATGCTACTCTTGAAGGCAGTGGAAAATAATATTTAACTAAGCTAAGCTAGGAGGAAAAGAATAAGAAAATCTAATCTAGCCTAAGTGCGACGAGCAACCGATTCTTTGATCAACTGTACACATCTTGGACTTCATGCACGACTACCACTGGGACTACCAAGTATAGATCCTAGGTACGCCACTGGGATTACCAAGCGCAGATCCCAAATACGCGACTGGGTTACCAAGCGTAGATCCTAGCTAAACCACTGGGCTACCAAGCAGTCACACTTAAATGCTTGTAATCAAGTCGTACTCATTCTGCATTCTAGGAGTTTAAGGGTGAGAGAGAGAAAACAATAAATAACATTAAATAAATAAACAGATAAATAAATAACAAAGTGAATGCTACAATGATGAAGTAATCTCGATCCTTATTGCTAGTCATGTGCGTGTCCAAGTACGGCACACTCGAATAAAGACACTGTACAATTACATTCACCACACTGTGGGCAGACATGGGAAAAAATCTAACTCTGGAGGGATCAAACTGCCAGAGCTTCGCTACTCTAAAACTGCGATGTCAAATGAGGGAGAGTAGCCTCTTATTTATAGAAATTGCGGTTGACTGTGATATCGCGTACGCGATATCGTGGGTAGATGAGATATCACGTACGCGATATCGCGGCCCATGATATATCACATACGCGATATCGCGACCCATGATATAACGTGGGTGCCTTAACGTGACCGCCAGTAATATGAGCAATTTCATGTCTCATCACCTAGTTTCACCATTTTGTAAAAGATGTATCAAATTGTGAAATTCCAAATATAACCAAATTTTTTAAAAATAAAATCAATTATATTTGAGATATTAGGAGATTGCTTACTTAAGCATGTTAGAACAACCCCTACCCACATAGCAGGGTAGGTGTGACCCATGAACAAGAAAGGTTCCACCACAAGGCTACTCTATTATTACGACACCTAGAAGCATAGGCAAGAATCAAAGCCACAATCTTTCAATTGAGAGTTGTGGGTCCTAACCACTTGCCCTACACCCCCAGGTGCAAGTTATAAAATTCTAATTTGTCTATATGTTTTGGGATTAATTATTAAAAAATGTTAGAACATAGCCATTGCATTTGGTTTTTCTAAAATTCCATCTCTTTCCCCCAGCCCACCCTTCAAATGCTTGATTTTTAGCTCAAGCATGGATGTTGAAAGTGATATAAATGTTATTAAGATTGGAATTATGTTTCCTACTAATAAATAATTTTCTCTCTTGATTTTGCAAAGCATTGATTTGAAGGTTGAATAACTCTAGTTGTTGGACCTTCTTATCTACAACTGTTGATGAGTGGCAAGGTACCCCTACACTCAACCATACGAAACGAGCGTAGCACGCATGATCCGGTCGAACTCCTCAGACTAAATGCCTACACGCCCCATGGAACACTTGGGGTTAATCATTCGTTGTCTTCCCAGACTTGTAGTTGTCATGGTGTTTGGTTAAGTAAGTCCGAGGTATATGATTTTTATGGTCTTTTATGGTTTTTCTCCTATGCTATCAAGGTGAAGGGTTAAGAGAGCTAACTAACTCTAACTAAGGACTAAGTCTAAATTAACTAGCGTCAGCATCCATTCCCACTTACCATACACACCCTAAACTATGCAACTATGGCTACCAAACGCTAATCGTTATTGGGATCACCACACGTAACGCACGTGCTCGAAGTGGTCGTACTAAGGCACTTAACTAGCCTAGACGTGATGTGCAGCCGATTCCTTGACTAGCTATACACATCCGTAGATGCACGTAATCAAGTCGTACTCATCCCACATTCTAGGATTTGAGGGTGAGAGAGACTAATCACGATGAGCTGCTGATTCCTTGATTAGCCGTACACATTCGTCAATGCTCATAATCAAGTCGTACTCATGCCGCACTAATGCAGGTAATAAATAATAGGTAAGAAATAACATGTAATAAACCTATTCCATGCATAGCAAGGTTTATCCACAAAGCTCGTCTTTATTGCTGTACACAACTTGCGTTCAGGTACAAAGCTGCTTGAATAAAGATTCGTTCACTTGGGGACTCCTACTGCGAGCACATGGAAAATATTCTATCTCTGGAGTGATCAAATTGCCAGAGTTTCCCTACTTTAAGGCTAGGATGGGAAATAAGGGGAGTGCCGCCTCTTATTTATAGATTTGGCGACGGACCGCGATATCGCGTACGCAATATTGTAGGGGATGACGCGATATCGCATGGGATGCGATATCGCGGCTTATGCGAATCGTGTCCCATCATACCCCCATGACTGAATGAAAACTCATCCTCGAGTTCCTTACAATAATATCGGGAAGGTATGGAATTATTGAGGGGAAGGGAACTAATGGGATGACATGTGAACAGATCATTATTACAAGACTTGACAAAACTGGTGTTCATGACAACAAGGGTGAACACCTTATTACAATGACATCAGGCCTTAGTTGGCAGCTGAGAAAGGGAGAGAAAAAAAAGTGTTGCTGCTGCCACAGCCCGGATTGTGCCTTTGTTGTCCATCCATAAGTGCGCCATCGATCTTGCTCCTTACATAGCTGCTTCTAGCACGGCTCCACTCCAAGTGTTTGCTCCAGATCTAATCCGTTGTTTGTATGATCACCATTTGCACACACAACACAATCTTAATTAGCAAGGGCAAATGAATCATCATGTAATTGATACCTTGCTT
>MNCI01000952.1:130686-162509 GCA_015680685.1 Gnetum montanum
TCCTTCTTACTTTTATCCTCACCTTTATGTTCATGGTGGCTACGCCCAGATGTGGAAGGAGAGGGTGAGTGATGTGAAGAAGGGGAAGAAGAAGGGGAACCATCGCCATGACGATGTGTCTTGCCTTCTCTTCGGCTGTTACGGCCCCGATCGTGGTGACAATATAAGTGCCCGTCCTTAGCATAAGTGGTTGTTCCCTCTGTGAACAGTTGGTGTTCACGGGCATCAGAACCATGGTTATGTATCATTGATCATAGATTCTGATTCCCAACCTTCTCACCATTGTTAGGAGGGGGAGCATCATTTGTTAAAGAACTCATGACAAGGGGTTCCTCATCTTCTATTTCGCTAAGGACGTGCGGGACCTTTCCCTTCAATAGTGCATGTTGACTCTCCTGCCTTAAGTCTCTCATACGTTGGACATCTATGGGATAATAATCCCTCATGTGAAAATCTTCCGCAACATATTCAACAAATAATTCAGTCATGCCTATTTGTGCCAAGGCATGGAAAAGCATGCGAGACATTGATCGGCCTGGGGGTAACACAATGTTACCTTGCAAATCTCTCCATCGCAGCTGTTCGTCTTGATGGAGAATAAAAGTAAAATTAGGGATATACTCATTAGGATGAGTATATGTCATCTTATATTGTTCAGGACTTGGCTGATTTTGGTTATGTGTTTTATGTTGCCGACTATCTCGTGTGTGGTCCTTTGGTGGTGAGTTGCTCTTATGAGAAGAAGACATTTTTATCGGTGTGCTAATTCATCATTATATAAATTTTTATCTTGATTAACCTGAAGGTTCGTTAAGGCTCACAACAATGTGAGTGATATCCCTTATGTTCTATTCGACGCACAAACACTTAGTCCCCGGCAATGGTGCCAATGATGAGTGGCGAGGTACCCCTATACTCAACCATATGAAACGAGTGTAGCACGCGCGATCCAGTAGAACTCCATAGACTAAATGCCCACACGTCCCATGGAACACTTGGGATTAATCATTCATTATCTTCCCAAACTTACTTGTAATTGTCACGGTGTATGGTTAAGTAAGTACAAGGTATATGATTTTTATGGTATTTTATGGTTTTTCTCCTATGCTATCAAGGTGAAGGGTTGAGAGAGCTAACTAACTCTAACTAAGGACTAAGTCTAAATTAACTAGCATCAGCATCTATTCCCACTTACCGTACACACCCTAAACTATGCAACTGTGGCTACCAAATGCTAATCATTACTAGGATCACCACACGTAATGCACCTGCTCGAAGTGGTCGTACTGAGACACTTAACTAGCCTAAATGTGATGAGCAGCCGATTCCTTGACTAGCCGTACACATTCGTAGATGCTCGTAATCAAGTTGTACTCATCCCGCGTTCTAGGATTTGAGGGTGAGAGAGACTAATCGCGATGAGCAGCCGATTCCTTGATTAGCCGTACACATTCATCAATGCTCGTAATCAAGTCGTACTCATGCCGTGCTAATGCAGGTAAGAAATAACCTATAATAAACCTATTCCATGCACTGCAAGGTTTACCCACAAAGCTTGTCTTTATTGTCGTACACAACTTGCGTTCAGGTACAAAGCTACTTGAATAAAGATCCATTCACTTGGGGACTCCTACTGTGGGCACATGGAAAATATTCTATCTTTGGAGTGATCAAACTGCCAGAGTTTTCCTACTTTAAGCCTAGGATGGGAAATAAGGGGAGTGTCGCCTCTTATTTATAGATTTGGCAGCGAACCATGATATCACGTACGCCATATCGCAGGGGACGACGTGATATCGTGGTGGCCATAATATTTCATACGTGATATCGCAGCTTGTGAGAATCGCGTCTCATCAACTGTCAATTGGACTTTTAGTTATTCAAGTTCTTTCAATACTTAATGTGCTCTCCATGTTTAGGAAGTGAATGAACAACAACTTAAGCTCCAAGCACATTGCTTCTTTCAAGTAGGGAAAAGTGTAAGAAAGCATGCATAGTTAGTGATTCAAAGGATGTTTCTCGCCATGTTGGAAGTTGGACAAGTGTGGAGATTCTCATGGATTCCATGCTATCTTAACCATTAATAACAACCCCATAGAATTGCATTTTCCCAATTCCTATGAAGAGCATCACAAGGATATGTAGGCTTGTTAGAGATGTTTTAGCCTCTTTGACTCAAGCATTGCCCCTTCTCTATGAAGTGACCACTTAGAGCTATATGTGCATAGTGTAGGATCAATCCTTCTAAGTATACATCCTAAAATTGAAAAATTTCTTCTTTCCATGTTGTTTTTAATACTTTCTACTCAATATTTAAGCATGTGATGTACTCTAAATTTATTGTCTTATTATTAATTTTTTGGATCAAACACCATTACCCTTCCGAAAAATTATACTTGCTTGTTCATGGTGGGGTTTGTTAAGCCTATGAATTCTTTTTATATTGAAATGAAAATACATTTCATTATAACTCATCCGTTTTCTTTAACCAAAATCTAAGGGCAAGGATAGTCATCTAGACAACATTTCTTTTCATTTCATCACATTCCTTGAATATTTTTAGCTATCAAAAATTTGATATTAGATATGAATTACTATGAGATTTTGTGTAAATCCTACTAGACATTGTTGTATAATTTTAATGGCTATTTCCATTTCTATATTTCAATGTGTTTTGTTCAAAATTCTTAATTTTAATGATAGTTATGTTTAAGAAAAAAAATATTCAATTGGTATAACCAATTCTTGTGATAATTTTAACCTTATCATTCAAAAATATTGATTTTAATAACACATAAACTTAAATATCAATCCCCTAAAACTTGCAATTATTAAGAAATTATTAAATAATAAACATATATTTTGTTATATTTTTTTAATTATTCAACTATTTTCTTATTTAAAACTTGATAGGAGTCCCATTGGCCATGATCAATGGGCTTATATCACACAAAATGCAATGCGATTTGATCATAAGCTTCGAAGATAATGTTGAGTGAATTACCAAGAACATTCATGTTTGTTGTTATGTTGAATAAACATAAAAGATATTGTAATACATATAATACAATAAGAACTTGTGTTTCCATCATGAGGAAGTGAGAAAATATTTATCATGTTATATTTTATATTTTTTTATGTATTTTATAGATATAAGAGTAAAACAATAATAAACACACACAAATCATAATCCTTTCTAGTGACAAGCAAAATGTTGGGGGTGTTGAAACCCTAAAAGATTTGTAATATAGTTCAATTAGAATTTTATTACTTAACATTAACCAGTAGAATTAAACCCATGAATTGGGGATAAGCACAATGCTCACAATCACCCATACATGTCACATTCCCTTAAGGGATAAGTACAAGACCATCCATGGGAAGTAATAAATGATCCATGGTAAGAACCTCAATGGTCCAACATCATGTTGTATAGTTGTAACCTCTTTGGTTAAGGATAAATCATTGTAGCTTAATGAATGAAAACAAAATAAATATTTTTGATATTTTAATGCTTAAGGCATTCATAGTATAAAACAAAGGAAAAACCATGAGCTTTATTCACTATGCAAATACTAGACTCTACATTGACCAAATGGTTCTATGGTACATAAGCAAGGTAGCACTTTGGTAGAGTCTAGCTATACTTGTAAAAGTGATAATTCAAAACACACATACAAAATAAGAAGAAAATCAACTTACCTAAGGGAGGAAGATATATTTACACAAATCACACATCAAATGCCAAAATTAAATGAATATTATGACTAAGATGTATATGAAAGCTTATCCTTCGTATTTAGAGTTTTTGCAAATAATAGAGATTCACTAGTGCCCAAGAATTAATAGAGGTTCATCAACGTAACCTTGACTAATATTAGTCACACCAGAAGTTTAGCAAGTTGAACTAAGCTAGGCAAGGGTTGTGTTAGTGCCCCTACATGAATGCAGGAGGTGCATTGATGAAGGGTACTCAATGTACCCACCCCGCACACCCCCCACCCACCACNCTAGAACATTATGGGACATGTCAAAAGGCCCTTAGAATGTCCAAAAAAATTTAAAAACATCATAAGGAACTTAGAACATGCACACAACCTAGAAATATGACACATGAGGCAAGAGTGAATTCCTATGAGACACAAACCTAAACTAAAAATGATAGAACTACAAACATGAGACACGTGAAACACTGTGCAAATCTAAGGCTTATAATGGACTAACAAAATGCCCCTATATGACTCATGATTCTTCCATGACTAATTAACGCTATTACCATAACTTTAAAACCAAAGACATAAAAACAATAACTAGACACATGATAAGGTCAATGTGAAGGAATCACAAATGTAAAAAGAACTCTGACATAAAACACATTACAAAATGATCACTCTAAGAAGAGAAGCCAAGGAATAGTAGCTGATAAGAAGAGTTTATTGACATGCTTGCAAAATTGAAGATGACTCAAGCTTGATGGAAATCTCTTAAACATATTTTGGCTCGTACTCAGGTGCCAATTGTTATGCATGTCCCCTACTTGTAGTTCAGAAATGTGATCATTTTACCTCTAGATCTACTTTTGAGAGAGGCCTCTCAAGTCCTAGGTCAAACTAGTATTCTTCAGGTGGTTTCTTTATACCAATTCGTAGCCTAGGGCTTAAAATCTCTTGATCAATATTTGCATGGGCCTCAAGTATGCATAGTGCACATGTCTAAACATGGTAGACTATAGCAATGTTAAAAATCATGTAAACTCTTTAAGTATTAAACCATCATTGAACAAATTATGCATGAAATAATGGTAAGTTGATGAGCAACATGGTACTCCTACGTCCAACCATATGAATCACAAGCGTTCACGTGTGATCCGGTCGAATTCTGCAAACTTTATAGTTTCTAGTGCATTAGCCTTCTAGGAGGTGAATCTTGCCTTATGGTCATTCATTATCTTCCCAATTACGCTTATGACATACACTAGTATGGTTAAGTGTAATTAAGGCATTTGATTTTTATCATTTTGTATTTTATAGTTTGGTGTTTAAAGGGAGATAAAGGGTAACTGGATTAACAAATTAACTAGTATCTAACTAGTCCTAACATAAGCATCTAGTCTCGCTTTCCACACACGTTCTAAACCCATGCATCCACTGCTGGGTTACCAAGTGCTATGCTACTGGGTATACTAAGCAATAATGCTACTAGGATTACCAAGCAAATACGTGTTACACTTGAAGTGGTCATACTTATGTGTTTAATTTATCTGGCTTATCTTACTTAATTCCTTCATTAGCTTGATTACTAGAAATATTTAACAAATAAATAATTGAAAACATGAAATGCATAAATGAAACATTTAATCTATCCAAAGTGCTACAAGGTTTATTAGAAAGTTCGTCTTTATTATCGCACACACTATCATGCTTAGGTATAACAATGCTCGAATAAAGATCCATACACTCAATGACTCTTGTTGTGGGCACTCAAGAGAAAAATTCAAACTCTCAAATGAATAAACTGTAAAGAGCTTTGCTACTTTTGAAATCTCATTGCCATAAATGCAACTAGTAGGCACATATTTGTAGGTAAAATGCAGACATTGCATCGATGGGGCCTTGTCAACACATGATACGATGTGTTAATGAGGCCTAGTCAACATAGCCAAAAACTACAACTCATCATACCCCCATGACTAAATGAAAACTTGTTCACGAGTTCTTTTACAAAAATTGGAAAGGTATGAGGTTATTGACTGACCTTTTATAAACAAAACAAACTAACTTGAAAAAAATGGAGTACATGAGTGTATAGATCAATAGATTACAAAAATGATGGTGTTCATGACACAAAATTGAACACCATGATATGATTCTCAAAATTGGACAACACGTTCCTTGATGGCATGAAGTTTGGTGGAGAAGATCGGATAGTCCCAAGTAGCAGTGGCTCCTGAGATTCTGAGGGACCTTCACCAACTTCATACACGTGTGATGGTTGAGGTAGCCAAGGTTTTTCTACTATTGCTACAACTTCTAGCAGGAGGCAAAAAGCATCCAGCAATGCTTTCATTTTCTCCTCCTTACTTATAGGATTGTGCACTGTCCATGTAGCTTTGCTAATGTGGATCAAAATGAGCACATCCTAGGGACATGAAATTGCTAGAAACAACTCCTTCGCATTGATAAACTAGGCAACGAATTGTTTGCATTCAATGTTAAACATTCTAACTGCATCTTTCAGCTCATGGTAATCATTCATCCTTTTGGTTAGGTTCTCAGTAGTTGATTGTTGATCCATGAATCATGCTCTGAGAACTTCACATTTAGCATTTGTAGTCTCAAGCATCTACTAAGTGTCTTTATGATGTTTGAACTCTGCCTCGTATAGCAAATACAAGTTAGCCACATATTTTTTTAACTCTAATCACAGTTGTTTAGCAATCAGCATAGCTAGGTTCGCATAGTGGAGATTGGTCAACTCCATGTATTCTATCATTTCTTCTATCTACAACTCCTTTAGTTAGATCTCTACTTTGTTATAGGCATCAATCCCATCAACAATGGATTGCCAAACTTCTTTTCCTTGTTGAAGTTGCTAGAGAGCTTCATTTATTTTTGCCTTTGCCATTTAGATGTGCTTCTTGTTTACTTCCTTTTGTAGGCCAACCTAGTCTCTATAGTGATTTTTAACTTTTTCAAACTTCAAAGATTCATTTTTCTAGGCAGAAATCTCAATAGTAGATTTCTCGCTCAAGGCACGAACTTCTTCCATTGATAGATTTTGATTTTCTACAGCCAATTTCCTTAATTCCATATTCACCCTAGCTAGTTGCTCCTGCTGTTGATGAATAAATTTTTGCACTTGTTCTTTTTGGATATCAACATTACATAGGCAATGATTCTATGTGGTTAATGCTTCATTCTCCTGGTGCATCTCATCCAAGTCCTTCTGAATTGAGTATGTCTTCACCTATGCTACGGATTAGCTGAAGATGGTCCTCACTACTTCCTCCTTAACCTTCTTGAATTGTTCTTAAAGCTATTGGACATCTTCATCTCTAGTTATTATTAGGCTGAGGAGTGTAGGATTAGCAAGATAGGCACATAATTCAACAACCTCCATGGCCAAGCATTGATTTTGTGCTTGAGCCATTTCAAGTTACCCCTCTAGGATGATGCATTTGCCCCTTGCTTCCAGTAGCTTTGATTAGGTTGTGATGATGTTATTAGAAAAATCAAAGATATTTAGAATTGGTTGCCTGGTCCCTACTAGTTGATCAAATAATTCTTCATGTTAGGCTACATTTAGTTTCCTGTTGACCATGCCTGTAAACGTTTGCACATCTCGAACTACAGATATGTCTAGTACAGATGCCACATGTGCATTGAGTGGTTCAACAATGTGGTTAGCAAATACTTCAACCATCGTCTCTTACCCTTGATGCTGCATCACTAGTATAGTTGCCCCTTTACCTTCCTCCAAATGCACTGAGAAGGAGGCAACATTCCCAAATATTTCTAGAAATAAATGGTGTTGTGATAATGACACCATCACCTCTTGAGCATTTGGATCAAACCTCACAGGCAATTGCATTCATTGGGTAGAGAATATTGGTTCACCCCTTTTCATTTGGCTAATTTTTTAAGCCACGTCATTAAGGTGACTCATCACTTGTTGATGCATAAATGGGTCTACACTACTTATCCTTGCATACTGCTCTTGCTCACACAAGAGCTACTCTTGAAATTCTCGTAAGCACTCAATGGCTATGTGGGCCTTTAGCATTGTTTCATGAGTACGAAGTGAAGGTGGCAGTTGCTCCTCTTCTTGAGTAGTAGTTGATGTCTTTTCTTTCATGATTTTCAACCATGAAGCTAAAGGAGTATGCCTAATTGTGTTGTTGGCATAGCTGACGATTCCTTCCCTTTTGCAAAGTTTTCAGATGAGGCACAAAAAGGGTAAGGTTTTCCTTCCATGTTTGTTTTCCTTAAAACAATTTTTGATTTCCAAATGGATTAGTAGTGGAAGGTTCATAGGGAATCTCCCACTTAAAGCAACACATGCTCGGGTGAGGAAGGCGATCGCCTTGCTGGGCCTTACCGTTGGATTATGATGATAGGTCATAATTTTGAAATAGATGTGCTCTGCTAGTGTGAGTATGTCATACTCCTTACGGTTAACCCCATAACATTACTAATTCCACTCCTTTTTGGCCTCAAGATCACCTTGTGTTGATAACTCAGCTAACTATGTCCCAATATTAGGCAACCCTAGTGCCTGCATAATAGCCTCAGTTGAATAGGACACTTGAATATCCTTGATTTTTATTATGGACCCTGGCCCTTTATTATATCATAAGAGATATGTCTCTTCCATGTACCATTCCCCATTGGATGTGATGATTAGCCACATGGGAGAGGTTTGCAATTGTGTTCTGACTTTTGCTAGAGCTTTCTCTAGAAATGACCCAAAGTTTATTTCTTGAAGAACTGAGCATTGAATCTCTTGGGATTTGATGATGTCAAGGCAAGCTCAAGTTAAAGTGACTTCAAGCCTTGGCATAAGTCCTAGCGCTTCCCCTCACTATGATTGCTCTGTTGGCACTTCTTCTTCTGAAGTCTATCAAACAGATTCTACTTTGAGCTCCTCACGAAGAGGTCTTGTTGCTTGTTCTTGTTGGCCCCTTCTAGATTTCGGTCATTTCTCCCTTGGTTGAGAGGTTTATCCTTCCTGTGGGTGTTTCGATCTTAGTGCCATCTGTAATCACAATAAGACCATGCATTAGCAATCATTGTAACATGAAGCAATTAGGATACCTTTATCTCTTTAGGATAGTTACACTTGGCTAAGTTGTGATTATGGCTAATTTAATTACTTCAATCATTAGTTTATTTATGTGTTATTATTAATAAATCATTTCAAAGGTTGTTGAAATGGTTAACTCTCGAAAAAATTGATGTTTGTATATTATTACGGTTATTAACCCTTTGGAGGAGTTAAAAAATTTTCCAACAAAAATTCATTAGAAACATTAAGGTTTGTAGGCCCCCATAATAAAGAGCTTACCTATGATAGCTGCAGGATAGAAGAACGAAGTAATTTGAACAAACAGTTGAGCGGTTAAGGGCTTTGGAAGGTTTTGGGCTCTTAAAAATGGCAAAAACTCCCCTTGTGTTATGAGGCAAATGACAAAAATTTCTAAGTGTGCGATGGTATATATAGGATTTTTGTGTTGCATTGACGAGGCCTCGTCAATGTGGTCAGCTACGTTATTGAGGTCTTGTTGACGTAGCTGTTGACCACCATAGATGACTATGGACTTTGGTCAAACTTGCAAAATACAAAGCATTATTGAATGAAATTAAGTTCAAATGAAAGATCAAAAGGCCAAGAACAATATGAAAATATGAGAAGAGGGGGTTAGAGCTCATAAATTTTGAAAAATGGAGAAAAAATGATTTAGTAGATGAATGGAATAAAAGGTTAAGGAGCACTGAGTGGAATACACAATGGAATATGTGAAAGATAGGATTTCAGTAATGTCTAAGGTAAAGAACCTTAACTAACCAGACCAAAAGATATGCAAGTGGGTCCTCCCCATAGTGGGCTCATGCCCTTGTTGCTCTTGCATAACCTCAACTAAGGAGTCCATGGGCCCCACAATTAATTAATGATCATGAAAAGTTAAGGACTAACAAAAAAGAATCTATCCAAGAATTCAAAAACATCAGACCAAAACATAAAGCATAACATAGAACCTGGCAGTGAGGTGAGTTATGGCAACATGGATGGATGATGGAGAATGTGGAATGGAATTTTGCATTAAGGTCATAAGAAGTCCCTTGTGGAATTTGTGGTTAAAATGCCCTGAGAAGATCCATCCTTAGTCCAGACCAAAACCAGCTGCTTTCAGTGAATTTGCATCACCACTCTAAGACTAGTCCACCTACACAAGACATGAGAGTGCATCCACAAAACAACCATCATTCCATGAAGAGAAGAAAAGAGAGAAATAGGAAGTGAGATAGGGCCTTAGTTAGAGGGGACCTTCAGGCATGAGTGCATGTCTTTCTAGTCTCATAACTAAAGCTTGTAGCCTGTTTATTTGTCTAAGGGATGTGGTTTGAATTCCTTTTTTTTTGAAATGGGAACCACACCATGCAAAGACTTATTCATTTATTGTGTCTAAGGGTTGTGCTTTGAATTCCCATAGTTTTTTTTTCTTGAATGGGAACCACACCATGTAAAGACTTTACTTAACTTCCTATTAGTGGTTGAAATGGAATGGTAAGAGGTCTATGAAAAACACTCAAGCACCCAAGCAAGTAGAAAAGTACAAAGAGTATTAAGTCCCCTTGAATTCACACTCTTTGCAAACCTTTGAATCCTTCCTAATTTTGAAACTACCATGGTCACCAATTGATTGATTAAAAGTTTCTTTAATGTAAGGGACCTCAAATTCCAAAAATAAGTAAAATCATAGAGTTTGTTGGATGGGTGGATGATGTGAACTCACTACCTATTCCATGAAAAATAAACCATGTCATAATCATCAAACATCAAAATTCAAATATAGAAATCAAACATTGACAATCACAACATTAAGCACAAACCATCATTAATAAACAACAACAATGACATTGTCTTATGGCAATAAAGCAATTTTATTAGCAAAAATTAGGAAATATCACACTGGAACAAAAAAGAAAACAAAATAAAATATATAAGAAAGTAAAAAATAATCAAGAAACGTTCATAGCTATTAACGATGGTGAAAAATTAGAAAAATATGAATATCAAAAATCAAAAATTTGTAAAATAAGTAACTTATAAAAATCAAAAATGTGAAAAACAAAAAGTGGAAAAACTAAGAAGCCATATGGATTATTAGCACAAATGACCCTCTCCCCCATGATTGAGTTGGAAGGAGGAGATCTAAAAAATGGAACTTTGTTGTCCATCCATGGAGGTGGTAGTTGCACTGGTCTATCTTGGTTCAAGGAAATTTTTTACTTGTTGGATGTTGACCAACTACTTTTTATTTGGGTTTTTAGGCTTGTATAGTAACATGGCCCTAGAGGGAAAGGTTTGATCAATTATATAAGGTCCCTCCCACAATTTTTGAAATTTTTCCTTTAAGGGTACATGTGTGGGGTTCCAATAGAGAACCTTATCTCTTGGTTGAAGTTTCACCTTCCTTATTTTGAGGTCATAACATTACTTCTTGAATACATTGTGCACCTCATTCAAAGATAGGGCCATTAATCAATTTTCATCTAGCACATTTAGGTTCATCAATCTTTCTTTCTATGCTAGACTTAGGTCAAGATTCAAATCATAGGCTGTTGAAAGTGTACAAAGCTCAGATTGAATTAGGAGTATTGGAATTTTTTCATACATCAACTCGTAAAGAGAATAGCCAATAGAAATTTTCCATGTTGAACAGTAAGCCCAAAGGGCATCGTTAAGTTTTGTACTCCAATCTTTCCTATATTTGCTAATGGTCCATGTTAGTAGTTTTGTGATCTCCCAATTGGTTACCTCTATTGTTAATTTATGTTCAACCCTTAAGCGTTACATTAACTTTCTAAAAGTGGCACCTATGAAATGAGTTTCATTATCAGAAATTAGTGAACATGGTACCCAAAACCTATTTATAATATTTTATTGGATAAATCTAGCAACAATGGATGATGTACAATTAGTAACAGTTGTTACTTCTACCCATTTTATGTAGTAGTCGACTGCTACGATAATATATTCCTTTCTATTGAACATGGGTGTGATGGGACCCATGAAGTCAACGCCCCATATTTCAAAAGGTTCCAATGGTTAAATCCACTGTTGAGGACCTTCCATGCAAGCAATCATCCCCCCATTTCATTGACAACATTCACAAGATTGGACAACCTGGTGGGCATCCTTGAAGATTATAGGCTAATAGTCTCCTGCTAGTAGGATTTTTATGGTCATGTGTCTCCCTACATAGTGGCCTCCACAAGGCACTTCATGAGCATCCTGGAGAACACGTAGTTGATCTTCATTAGGGACACACCAATGAATTAGGCCATCAGTGCAAACCTTGTAAAGGTGTCCATTGATTTCCATTAAATATTTGGCCCAATGAAGAAATTAGTACTTCTTTTTGAAGTCAAGATCTTGTGGCATCTCTTGAGTGAGAAGATAAGTGAGGATGCCATTGTACCATGTTTTTATGAAATTTTGATCATTTATTGCTCCTATAAAGAGGAGTTCATATAGAAACAAATCAGAGAGTAGGCTCTCCTCCTCTTTATTATCCCATCTTAAGTGAGAGAGGTAGTCAGCAACCACATTCATGGTCCCTTTTTGATCTACCATTGTGTGATTGAATTCTTACAATATCATGAGCACCGTATGACATGAGGGCTCACTATTGGCTTGTTCATAAGGAAGCAAATTGCACTGTGGTCCATGTGCACAAATAGTTTATAACTAAGCACATAGTGCCTAAGCTTTTCCAGAGCATACACCATGGCCATTAGTTCTTTTTCTGTGGTGGTGTAATTTAATTGTGCTTCCAAAATGCTTTAGCTTGTGTAGTGGATGTAGTATGGGCATTTCTTATCATCCCTTTGCATGAGCATTACTCCTAAGGCATGGTTAGAAGATCCATCGTGATGTGGAAGGGTCTGGAGTAGTCTGGTGCTCATAGTATTGGTGTTTCTATGAGTTTCTCCTTTAACTGTTGGAGTACATGTTTAGATTTCTTGGTCTAGATGAAAGGTACATATTTATTTGTAAGCTCTACCAATGGTTTTGTTATCTTAGAGAAATTCTCTATGAATCATCGGCAGTAGCCAATGTGTCCAAGAAATGACTGAACATCTTTAACTATCTCTAGCTAGCGTGTTACTCCTTGGACGATCCTTATCTTTTTTGGGTCTACCTCAATCCCTGCTTGAGTGATTCTATGCCCTAGTACAATGCCTTCTTAGACCATGAGATGGCTCTTTTGCAAAATGAGCTATAGATTTATTTCAACACATATCCTTAGTACTTGCTCAAGGTAGTCCAAGGCTTGCTCAAATGCAGCTCTATAGGTGGAAAATTCATCCATGAAGACTTCCACACCATTATTGACCTATTGTTGGAAAATACTAAGGACCAGACATTGAAATGTTACAAGGGCATTACATAAACTGAATGGCATCTTACAATATGCAAAAGTCCCCTAGGGATGAATGTTCTATTGGCATGATCTTCTAACGCAATTTGGATTTGGTTATAGCCACTATAACTATCCACGAAGCTATACTAACAATAATCAAATATGGTGTCCAACACTTGATCCACAAATGGCAATGGAAAATGATCTTTAAATGTTTTCATATTCAACAACCTGAAGTCGATGCTGACCTACCATTTGCCACCTTTCTTTGACACAATTACGAGTGGGCTAACCCACTTACTATCTGCAATGGGATAGATGAACCCTGCCTTGAGAAGTTGTTCAATTTCCTCCTTGACTATATACTTCAATTTGGGGTTTAGCCACCTCTGTGGCTACCTTCTAGGCTTCATGGTTGAGTTAGTGTAAATGTAATGTTTGCATATCCTTGGATCAATTCCTATTAGCTTAAGATATGACCAAGAAAATGTTGTTGGTAATTTGTTAACCATATTTAACAGCTTTTCTTTTGTTCAAGAGCAAGTTTGGCATTAATTATGACCAGTTTACCACAATTTAAAAATCCATATTGCATGTTGGCTAATAAATTTTTTAGCTATAGGGATTGTGGCTTGAAGTTATCATGGATTTCCAACTCTCCCCAACAAGTATCATCATCTTCATCAAAGAGTTGGGGATGAACTTATTCAAGTTTATTCATGCCTTCAACATTAGCACATGTTAGGTTCTTAGTTGGTTCCATGCATAATGTGCTGCTATTTAAATCACTATCAACCATTGGGTCTGGTATTGTGGCTACCATGTGCAGACACCTTTGAATATTGATTTCTTACGCATATTGATTGCATGCTTTAATGTATGTACTTTTGATGGACTAAATCTTTTGCATGCAATTGCACCCATTATCGCTATACGTGATGCATGGAATACACTTCTTCTCTATCTTTCTAAATTCATTTTCTTTGGAGATTTCTAAAAAGAGGTCCCTTATGCCCATTCATGCATCGACCGTGCTTAACCAAGTTCTTTCCATAATGATGGGGAATTCACTTTTGTAGGTTTTAACCTTGATCACCAAGAAATCAATAGGATAGGACCACCCACAAACTATGGTCATAATGTCCTCTAGTAATCCTAGAGGGATAGTAATTGATTGATCTACCAATTCTAGATGAATGTTGCTCTTCTTAAGAGGTGGTATGTTCCAAGCCTTGTACATGTCATGGGAGGTGAGATTAACTCTAGAACCAAAGTCAAGAAAAGCCTTACATGGCTCATGTCTAGTAATCTGCAAGTAAATAAGTGGACTTCTTAGGCCAAATCTTTTCATAGGAAGATTGCTAGCCTTGATCCAGTGAAAAATAGCATGAGTTAGCATCACAGTGTGAATCCAAGGCAGCATTTAGTTTGAAAGACACCTAAAGGTATTTGATGTAAAGGATGAGGGTATTAAAGATGTAGGACGATCAGCCGTACTAGGTTGTGAGGGTTGGAGAGGATTGTTGAATAGGAAGAAGGATCTTTTTCTAGATCGATTATCCAAACCATTTGGCTGGAAATTTGGTTGTGAATGTGAAGCCCTCATAGCATTTTGTTGTTGTGGCTGTGGAGGAATCTCACCTTGCATGGATAGAGCAGGAGGTAACTGGGTAAAATGAAAAGGTGTATGTGCAAATGGATGTGGAGGGTAGTATGGATATCATTTTTCCCCTTGAGTAGATGGTAAATGTATTTGGTGGTACTGTGAAGGGTACTAGTGATGTTGAAATGAGGTATGACTTGCAAAACTTCTTGGAGAGACAAGTTGCTGAACATAGCACCCATATGAATCTAGTTACCTATACGTGTACTGCTGCCTTGGTAATGGCATTCCCCATGACTATGTTTGATACCATTGTTGGTATTGTTCATAAGGTTGTGAAGGATCTCCACTTAGGTAGTAAGCTTGTTGTTGTTGGTGGAACTACCTTGGACTACCTTGAGGATAAGGCAATCGTTTAGGTGTTTGCCTTTGTGCTGGTCAAGGATTCAATGCATACATACTGAACTCTTGTAAGTGTGACACTATAGGGAAACAACCCTTTGGATGTTCATATTAATAAATTTCACAATCAGTTTCATCATTAGAGTTGATTTCCACAACTTCCTCTACGATTGTAGCTTTGCCCTTACCTCCTTGGTAGGCACGTTTAGCTTCTTTTCGCCTCCTGTAGTTATGATCACTATTTTGCTCTTTGGATTCTTTAGTGATCTTCATAGTTGTTTAAATTTTTTCATTCAAAGAGTCCCATAATTTATCAACCTTTGCCGAGATATCATAAAAAAACTTTTGGATGGGCAAAGTTTTCTTGTTTATCACTTCATCAAGTGGTGACTCCTCCTCATCACAAAATTGGACGTCTCATTTTTTGATGGAAGGATCCCTATTATACTCTTCATAGCTTTACCCTACACACTTTCTCTTTTTCATATCTCACCTTCCTCTTTTGCTACCTACTCAATTAGCCTTTAGATCTAATGAGCTCTCGGTTCAAACAATCTTCCTTGGTCATACACCCTAAGAGTTATTCTAGGTTCTTCTTTGATCCCATCTATGATGTGGCAAAGTTGTTCCCTTTGAGAATATCCATGGCTAGGGCATTAGTGTAAGAGTAAATAGTATCTACCCATGGTAGCATCCAAGGGTTCATGTGTTCACTGTTTCTAGCCTTGGATTTGCCTTCTCAGATTAGACACTCTGGAGTATGTCTAATATTTGTCATTAAATAGCTCTAACATGGTACTCCATCAACGAATGGATTTCAATTGCAAAGACTAGAAATAGCTTTTAGCTTCCTTGATGAGTGTCCTAGGGAAGAGCTTGAGTTTCTGCCATTCATTTTCTATGTTCTATAAGGCACATGCATCATGAAAAGCTTGTAGATGTGTTTATGGATTAGAATTGTATCCCCCTCAAATATTTAGATATTATTCATGTCTAAGCACTTGATCCTACTATCTTTCATATGCCTACTTGGAATTCTAATTGCCTCTACAATGTTGAGCATACTTTGAGTCGCCAACAAAGGTTCATCATCATCACTACATTGATGATGGTTTCAACCACCCCTTTGATCTTGGTGGCCTTCATAGTCATTGTTGTCTCATTNCCCCTTTGATCTTGGTGGCCTGCATAGTCATTGTTGTCTCATTGATCACCTTCATCATGATTATTTCAACGATGACTTCTATGAGAACTTAAAGATAAATAGGAATGTTTGGAATTAGATGAAGAGGATGGAGAGGAAGATTGACCGTCATTGCCACCATGGTGTCTACCACCACTTTTTCACTTATTATGACCACCATCCTTAAATACCTTGCTATTATGATGTTTCCCAAAGTCCTTACCTTGACTATCACTCTTTCTTCAACCTAAATTATGAATAGTGGATCACAAGTTCAAGGTCACACCCTCATTACCAATAACAAAGGGTTGAGAATCTTCATGTTGAGAACCTTCAAAGGGAGGATCCTCATTGTCATCTTGATCTAGTAGGAACAAGGGATTAGTGAAACGTTTTCCCTTCATAGCCTCATGGAGCTTCTCCTGATGTTGATCTAGCTTGCACTGTGTTTTAGTGGGGTAGTAGTTCTGAGTGTCATAACCATTCACACTATATTATTTGTGAAGATCTAAGATGTCTAACTTCTTAAGAGTTTCAATTAGCATCTCAGGTACAGATCAATCAAGGGGCAAGATGATGTTCCCCTCCATATCACGCCATTGCAGTTGTTCATCCTAATGTAGGATGAAGGTGAAGCTTGGTACATACTCATCTGGATGAGTATATACCACTTTGCGCTCCTATGGGACTGACAATTTGACATCTTCATGTCTATGGTAAGAAGAAGACATTTTTCAAAACAAATAAATTTATCAGTGTGCTTAGTAGTTTATATGTCATTGAGAGTGATGTTGACCTTGAGTTCATCCAAAAATATAAATAATATACACTAATCCTAGATAGTGCACGTTTCAACAAACAAAGTCCCTGACAATGACACCAATGATGACTGGTAAGGTACTCCTACGTCCAATCATACGAATCATAACCATTCATGTGTGATCCGATCAGATTTCACAGACTTTATAGTTTTCGGTGCACTAGCCTTCTAGGAGGTGAATCTTGCCTTAAGATCATTTGTTGTCTTCCCAATTACACTTGTGACATACACTGGTATGGTTAAGTGTAATTGAGGCATTTGATTTTTATCATTTTGTATTTTATAGTTTGGTATTTAAAGGGAGATAAAAGTAATTGGATTAACTAATTAACTAGTATCTAACTAGTCTAAACATAAGCATTCAATCCTGCTCTCTGCACATGTCTTGAATCCACGTATCCACTACTGGGTTACCAAGCATTACACTACTGGGTGTACCACACGAATACGTGTTATGATCCAAGCAATTGTACTTATGTGTTTGATTTAGCTAGCTTATCTTGCTTAATTCCTTCATTATCTTAATTACATTAAATTTATAACTGAAACATTTAATCTATCCAAAGTTCTACAAGGTTTATTAAAAAGCTCATCTTTATTGTTGGACACACTATCGTGCTTACGTATAACAATGCTTGAATAAAGATTCGTACACTCAATGACTCCTACTACAACCACTTGGGAGAAAAATTCCAACTCTTAAATGAACAAACTACAAGAGCTTCACTATTATTGAAATTGTGTTTCCATAAATGCCGCTAGTATATGCGTATTTATAGGAAAAATGCCAACACTGCATCGACAGGGCCTTGTCAATGCATGATACAATGCGTGCCTCATCAACATAGCCAAGAAACTATGATTCATCATAAGTGTAATTCCAAAAAAAAAACATAAAGAAAAAATTAGAGTTGAATGCTAAACACATACATGGATATGATGAATGACATAGATGTGAATTGAAAAATACATATCTAATTGTGTGTCTCCCTCATAACTAAATTACAAGATACCAACCTTAGACAACATGAATTAAATGCACATATTAAGGAATGCAAGCATAACAAATGCATGCATAAACATAAGAATTAATAAGAACATGCCTACCTTGCATCCTAAACAAATTAAAAGGCTCTAAAACATGAAATACCATCAAAAAAACAAACTGAGATATACAAGAACATGAAGTATAACTTACTTAGATATTTAATCCATAATCAAAATAAGTAGGTAGAGAATAAAGGTGAAAATAAATAGTCTTGGACAAACCATTAGGCTCATTAAGTCACAACCACACAAATAGAAGATCAATCAAGTGCCTTATGTCATGCAACCATTACTACCTCTAGGAAATAACCTTGAACTCACTGACTCAAAATGCTAAGCCACCAAGGATTCATAAGTTGGTCCTCCTCATTGCGGACACTTTTCCTTCTTTCCCTTGTGATACTTGTTAATGGGATACCCATGGATTCCCAAAAACTAGTAAGACATCATTATTAAATGCAAGTCCATCATCCTAGATGATGAAATCTAATTTTCCATTTCACTCAATCAACTCTCTGTCATATACAACATTGCATAGAATAAAAGGAAAAGTGAGAAAGAATGAAAGATGGATAAGAGAGGGAATGTGAGAGTGCAAAATTACTAGATCCTTAGCCAACCTTTCTATTAGTTCATGGGAGCATGTGAGCACATCCTACACTCCACGAGAGATCTACCATCAGATCCCTTCACTGCTACTTGTCCACATGGTGGGGATAGATCATCAAGTATCCCTTCCATGTGTAAGTTCATACCTACCACTATTAGTGTCATCTAGCCTTGATTGTTGTGTGGTCTAGCCATTGGTGAAGCTAAACCAAGAAAATGTATCATAAATCCTTTGTAAGTCAATATTATGATTTGATTTTCCTCCATTCTTACATGCATGAATACTAGGTTACATGAGCTTTTCTTTACCAGAAACCTCTCATTGGTCCCTTTGGCTACACTAACTAATCCTAATCCTAGTAGTGATTACAATACAATGACCAAGAAATTAAAATTTTCATGATGGAATATGATCATGGTTTGGATCAAGGGTTATGATCTTGACTCCTAGAAATAAATGAATTCATGGTTTGGGTGGAAGCAATATTTAACATTGCCAAAGTTTACTAAAAGAGAGACTTCTAGGCCTTCATGGCCATGGGTAGGGATGATCAAGATATTATATTGGACTATTATATTTGGAAGTTAAGTGATCTAGGAAACAAATTAAACATGAGATAGACTTACATGTGTATTGGTCTAACCTCTTGTTCTGATCAGTCAGGATGATAAGAATACCAATTTGCATGAACCGATGAGCTTTGTGTCATATTACTCTTTCTATCATCTCCTATTCTCATCATTATTATTCTTATTATTTTTCATTTATTTTTTCTATTTTTTTATTTTTTTCATTATTATTCAATTTTCATTTTTTCCCATTTCTTTCAACATTTTTCATCTTTTCTTTCCTTTATGAGAAGAGGGTCTTTCAAATGATGCGTAGGAATTTTGGAAATGATTGAAGTGCTAGATCATTGTTTAGAGTCTTCAACTTATACAAACATGAGAATTCATCTCTCAACACATGTCACACATATGTCCCTGAGATCATGAACCTCTTCTAATTAGCATGGCTAGGTATGGTACCACATGCACCTTAGTCCAATCACACTGATTAGACCTATCCAGTGATCACAAGGATTCTTGATGATACACCCTTTCCTTGCTAATGATCAAGCACTCTTTTAGAATTCTAGAGCTTGCACCTTGGAAACTGGAAACTAGAAATTTTTATTATATGTAGAAAATCACAAAGGATTTGTTGGATGGTTACAAAGCCTCAACATATTTTTGGAGAAATTTGAAAACATTTATAATTTGAAAACATGTAATGGAAGAAGTAGAGAGAATCAATTTGAAAGAAAGCAATCAGTAGATTATAATTAATAGTATAAATCAATCAACTGTAAGCCAAAGATGGGAAAAATTAAAAAAAAAACATGTTCATCTTCTATGCTTTATTTGTATAGTCTACAAATACACTATTCTCTTGGTAAATTAATCTAAGAACCTATCTCAATAAGGGGATGGTGAGAGCTCACTCTTGCTTTGGCAATTTGATTCCTTAAGTGAATAGGAATAGTTGAGAATATACAATTTTGAGTACTAGATAACAAGCCTCATCTAATAGAATGTAAATAAAAATGCCTTTTTCTTAATGTGTTCAATAAAAATTTAGCCAAGAACTTTTCTTTTATAGTTTTCTAGAAGAGCCTTTTGTTTAAAGAGAGATCTTCTATTACAATATTTCATGATTGAAGCCATAATTTTCCTTGATGCGACCATCCATTTTCTTATGTAGCATTCATTATCTTCTTAGCATAACTAACTTCTTCTATGTGACTTAACATTTGAGTATAAACAATAAAATGACACAGAGCTTCAACTTTAAGAGGAAGCAAATCTACTTCTAAAAGTAAGATATCATAAGAAGTTTGCATTTTCAGTTGAAATTTACATACAAGAAATTTTTTTTTGAACATGCTCTAATCTTTTCCAATTATGTGTAGAAAGAGAAGGTTCCTAAGCAACACACCCATATAGTAATACACATTGGACAAGATTATGAAAACATTTGTTTATGATCTTCCATGCGAAAATTTGTTTCATGTCACAATTATTTCTTAGAGCAAATAGAACTCATGTATCACTTAAAATTATTTAAGAAATAAAGGCATTGCAACTATAATTATTGGAAAATTAAACTACCAAATATTTATAAGATTCACATCTATCAATAGCTTTTTCCCCCAAGGAAAAAAAATTTAATTTCTATTTCTCGTACCACAAACTAGAATTGTAGTCTTACAAATATTAAGTTTTGTATCAAAATGGTTGTAGTAATAATAAGGCTTGGGAGTAAACCCATAATCTTAGGTTCATGAAATCAAATTCTAAGGTGTGGATCCACCACCTAAACATGGTTCTAATAGCATTAGCTTCAACAGTTTGTAATGGAACTATTTCTCATTGAATTCAAGCCTTATTCACCGATGATGGATTGGGAAAAGTAGGTTGATGAATTTCATTGTGAGGCCATTCCATCTATCAAGGTTCCACTTTGGACCTGTTCAGCACTCTCACATCATCATCACATTTGTAACTCACCCATCCACCATTGGATTATTGGGTGAGCATTCATAAAGCATATTAGTTAGGTTTCCCTCACATACAGACATGCATAAAGAAAAGAAAAGATCATGAATGATTAATCATTAAGCTCAAAAAATGTAAAAGTTTAAACTAAACATATCAACTTTATTAAAACACATAAACAAAATAAAAGAAAATTAAGAAAATTCAACATGGCATGGAGGATTGCTCCTCCATGATTAATCCATGCCTATAACCTAATAGATGTTTGAGTGTAAAATACAAAATTTCTTATTATGTATTCTTAGAAAGGAAAGAAATTTTTTGTAGTACTTTGTTGCCTATTGACTAAAAAAAATTATTTGGCTCATTTGGATGGTAAATATGTGTTATGAAAAATTGGTAACTAATGTGGATGGTATAGGATCATTTCCATTAAAATTGAAATTTTTCCAAATGGAACAAGTATGATGGATTGAATAGAGGACCTTATCACTAGGTTTGAAATCAAAGTGTCTTGCATGAACATCTTAGCAAGCCTTAGTGTAGGAATTTTCTAACTTGTTATGCATTAAGGTGATTCTATGATTCTCGTTGAGAAGATTGAGATTAATCAACCTTTCTTTTTGTGTAGAATCTAGGGTCATATCAAAATTTTTCACACTGTCCAAAGTTTTTATTTCAAGATCAATGGATAGTTGTGGAACTTATTCATTCATAAGCTTAAATAGGGTGTAGCCAACAGATTTTTCCACACTATTCAATAGGCCCAAGAAGCATCATTAAGCTTATTGGCCTAATCTATTTTGTACCTACTAATCCTTTTTCTAAGTATTCTAAAAATTTTATGGTTAGTAACTTTCACTTAGCCATGAGCCCACTCATGATAAGGGGAAGTATATTTATGATTAACTCCATAAGATTTCAATAAATTCTTGAAAACCTTACTAGTAAAGTATGTACTGTTATCGATTAAGATTTGAGGAATATTGAGCCTATGAAGTACAATATTTTGAAGGAAGTTTGCTGCAGTAGTAGATGAACAATATAGCAATAACATCTATTTGCTTCGTGTAGTAGTATATGCATAAAATGATGTATGCTTTATCATTGAAAGTTAAAGAGATAGGGCTAACAAAGTGAATCCCTCACATGTTAAAGGGCTTTAGTGGTTAGATACACTATTGTGGTTCCTTCATAGGTGAGGACATACCCACTCACATTAGTACTTGTCATAGCAGCACATGAAGTGTTGAGTATCACAAAACATGATGAACCAAAAATAGCCTATGAGAAGCAACTTTGTTGTTGTTCTCTTTCTAGCATAGTACCCACCACATAGACCATGATGTCTATGAACTAAGATGGTATCTTAGCTCTCTTCTAGAACACAACACCTTGTGAAGCCATCAGGGCATCTTTTGTAAATATGCTCTTTGACAATCAACTAAAGAATCATCTAGTATTAGAATCATTGTATCTTTCATTTATTCCACCTAGGAGGAATCTTGTAGATCACCAAGCAATTGAGAATGTATGTGAACTATGGGTAGTCACATTCGTTCTTGGCATTGAAAAGGATCTTGCAATTGTGGTTATTAAAAAAAGTTATTGAGAACCACATCTTCCCTTTTATTGTTAATTCATAGCTACAATCGATGATCTGCCACTACATTTTCAGCTTCCTTAGGATCAATCATGTGGAGATTGAATTCTTACAAGAGAACCAACCATTGAATCATGTATGAGCTAACATTCAATTTATTCATGAGAAACTAGATGGTGCTATTATCAGTATGGAAGAAAATTTTTCAGCCAAGAACATAATGCTTAAATTTTTGTAGTGAAACATTGATTACCATTAACTCCTTTTTGGTGGTGATGTAGTTCAATTGACGTTCAACAATGTTGTGACTAGCATAATGAATGTAGTAGGGCCTCTTCTTTTCATCTGGCTACATTAGGCTTGCATCCAATAAAAACTTAGAAGCATCTATCATTATATGAAATGTCTAAGCCCAATTATGAACATGCAACATTTGGGCTTGGGTTATCCTTTTCTTTATACATTGAAAGGCATTGTCACATTCTTTACTTCCTAGAAACAGAACATCTTTCTTCATGGGAATATGGACATCATTAACCATTGGAATGTGGATCATGCATTGCATAGTCCAAAGGGCATGCATTGAATTCAAATGTTTCCTACAGATAAATGAAGATAGTTTTTTTCTTAATCCTCTAGCATGATAATAATCTAATTATAACTAGAATACTCATCAAGAAAGCTATAGTACTTTTAGCTAGAGATGTTGTCCAATGCCTAGTCCATGAATAGTAATGAGAAATTATCTTAAAAGGTGATAGTGTTTAGTAACTTGTAATCAATACAAACTTTCCATTCATTACCTTTCTTTGGTGTGACTATAATTGGACTAATCCAATCAATATTAGAAATGGGTGCAATGAAACCAACCTATAAGAGATGAATGTTTTCATTTTTCATCATGTTCCACATGTTAGGATTGAGTCCTCGTTGAAGTATCTACTAAGGTATGATGCCTAGAGCGCGCACGCGCGCGCACACACACACACACACAGTTGATAAATAGAGGATTCAATTCCTATAAGTTCATCATGGGACCAAGAAAAGGCTTTTCTTCACTTCACAACTATCCTTTTTATTTCAATCTTTAAGATGATTGTCAAATTAGAATTGATAATAATAGGATGACCATCGATGAGGAACAAGTAGTCCAAGTCCTTTGGAAGTGGCTTGAGCTCTAGTGGCAATGCAATAAGATTCTAGGACAAATCAAGAGTGTTCCAAACTTTAGGATCATATTGTACTATTGTAATAGCCTTCATTATGTTATCTACTTTTGAATTAGATGATTCAACATTAGGTAGGGAAAAAGAATCAATTGGTCTTTCCAAGACCTAACTTG
Organism: Gnetum montanum; assembly: GCA_015680685.1. Classification (NCBI taxonomy): domain Eukaryota; kingdom Viridiplantae; phylum Streptophyta; class Gnetopsida; order Gnetales; family Gnetaceae; genus Gnetum; species Gnetum montanum. The sequence goes on from MNCI01000952.1 coordinate 154,981, forward strand.
TGGCCTCATGGACTAGATATTCTTCAAGCTATTTAACATCTCCAATGACACAAAGAAGTTATATAATACAATAGTTGCAACCATGCTTCCTACAAGACTGGGAAGGATTACGTAAGATACTCTTGTAATGTGTCTTATCAATCTTATCTTTCCTACTAATTTCATGATCAAAGCATTGGAAGACTAACCTAACATTAATAGTGCACAACTAGGCTTTTTTCATGATGATAAAGAAGCTATCTCCTACCTTGTTTTCTACTTTCATGACTAACAATTCTACATGATACAACTATATCGCTGATGTTGTCATCACATCATTTACCTATCCCATGGATATGTGTAGGTTTGAATTGCCAGCTATAGTTGAATGTTAGTACTCTTGAAAAAAGTGAGTTCCTAATCAAGGTACTAGAGTAATGAAATGATGTTAACTCCTAAAATGAAGTTGTATAGAGCTAGGAAATGGCCTCCCTTATCAATTTGGATCACCACCATGGGACTACTAGATCTAATTTCTTTTCAGGTAGGTAACCTTCTTTTACCACCCATGTGGCTACCTTAGACATAGTAATGATCATGATATATTGCCACTGGATGTTATCTTTTTTGATCTAACAAACACTATTAAAGAACTTCTTCCTAAAGTGGATATTTCATTTTGGTAGCATTTAGGGAATGGTACTAGGACCTTCTCAATGTGGACTCTCATTTTTCTTGTATTATTATCCTCTCCATAGAACAAAGAGGATGGAGTGGACCCAGTCCCATGGCACACATGTTTATGCTTGCAGTAGAGTTTTTCACCATGGATACTTAGACTTACCTTGCCAAAAAAATCAACAATTTTTTTGTAATATTTTCTAGTCCTGTACATGGAAGTAGGATTGGCATAATAGAAAATATCAAAAAACTGGGTTTCGCTTGGTTGTGGATGACTATGAATCCCACCCTACATGGGACCAAGAAGTGTTGCTACTATTGTTGAGAAGCTTGTGATGTAGGATTACTTAACACATGAAAGTACTTTTGAGGTATCATTTATGGAAGTGAATAAGTACCTACATGTGCACTTTGAAAGTAGGAATTAGTAGTAAGCATCATCTATTGTTACATTAGAGTAGGAAGATTCCATGGATTAGCACCCCAAGTATTTGAATTTTGTCATTGCTAGTATTGTTGCATATGTTGTGGGTATGCATGTGTAGGATAGTATGATTTACTAGGATACGGAGCCTTCCTTATTTTCCTCTTGAAGAACTTGGGATTCAAAAGCATCCCAACTCGTTCCATTTAACCAATCATGTGAGCCATGGCTAGGAAACACTATGAGTCATGAGGATTTGCACAATATTCATAAGGTTCCTCATCACTAGAGGATGAGAAAGCCTCATATAGATCTTCCTTAATTCTTTAAGAGTAGGAGAACTTCCCCTTATCTTTGTCATCATACATCTTTCTATGTTCTAGTGGTACAATTTCTTTAAACGTAACTTAAACCATCTTATCCTCAATGTCATTAAGGGTAGTGATCATCTTATCATTCATCATTTTCCAAATCTCATCCACCTTTGGGACTAATTCTATCAAGGCCTTCTTGGTTTTGAATTGATCTTACACCAAGACCTTAATAGTAGCAAAAGGTTTAGTTGTACCTTCAATGTTTTTAACCTCCCTTCTAGGCTTAGGATCATGATTATGCTCCTTGGATAATTATTAAATTCATTATTTAGCTTTCATTCTTGCAATGATGCGATGGTGCACTTTGATTTGGGGCATGGACCTTTTGTGGACCTGGCCCATTACATACATGTCTATGCACTTCCTTATTTTCTGCCTTAAGCCTTCCACAATATACATTAGTTATTTTCTTTGGCTAAAATCATGGTTTAAAAATGGTTGATATTTTTTATGTATAATTCTATGACAATGACCAATAATTCACAAGTTCCTTACATTCATCCAATCATCTTCTTTCAAATGTTAGAAATATGGCATAAGCCTAAATTTTTTTGTAGAAGATTAATACCATGTGTACTCATTTTTGAATTAATTTGAGGGTTAATAAATTATACTAGGTTTCTGCATGCTCAATGAAGAAGCGAGAAAACAATTGCAACTTTTGCTAATCATTAACAATTACCTAAAAGTACCAAGCACTATCAAATGCCTATATTTGGAGTTTGGGATCATCATTAATAATCCCTCTCTATGTTGGGATAGCATCCATATTAATTTGTTTAACTCAACTATCAAGAACATGCTCTTATGGAATATAAATAGCTTTAATAAGTTCATGATAGTCATCCCAGTCAAACAAAAGGACATCATCATCACCAAATGGTCTAGAAAAGTGTAGATGTCAGAACTTAAGGAGTACATTAGAATCATATGGTTTAGCTACACTTCAATGAGTGGTTCTTACCCATGGATCTTTTTAGCTACATTGAGCCTCCTCTTCCAACATTTGATCTTTGAGCTCTTCTCTCTAATGGGATTTGTAGTTACTATACTCTAGCCTTGAAGCCAAATAAAATGTATAATCACCCTCTAAGCTAGTTTTGATCATGGCCTCCTTGAGATCATGTGATGTAGCCTCAACTAGTCCCTTTGATAAGTATCCATGGATATCACATCACCTCCCTTACTTATCTTGATGATTAGCCAAAACAACTAGTGGTAGGATTACACCATCTAAGTGTTTAATGTGACAAAAGCCATTCTTCATTTTATCACATTTTTTTCTACTAAAGATCTTTTGTGGAATTTAAGTGTTATCTACAATATCATTCATGATAATAACCTACACATAACACTAAAGAAATGCATAGTTAGGTTGAAAAATTTTAAGATCAAAAGTGGACAAGATTTCTAGAAAATATAATAACACCTTTCTTAGTAATGATGCTAATGATAGGGGTGTCATTAGCAATGACCAATTATATCATTCAGAACTCGATGCAATCTAGTCGTAATCTTTGAAGATGATGTTGAGTGAATTGCCAAGAACACTTATGTATGTCATTATGTTCAATAAACATAAAAGATAATATAATACTTATAATACAATGAGAACTTATGTTGCCATGGTGAGGAAGTAAGAAAATATTTATAATTTTTATGTGTTTTATGGATATAAGAATAAATACATACACATTGTAATCCCTTACAAGAACATGCATAATGCTCATAATCACACAAGCGTGTCACAATCCTATAACGAACAAGTGCAATGTCATACCCAGAAAGCAATAAATGGTCCCTAGTCACAACCTTGATGGCCTACCACCATGTCATATAGTTGTGACCTCCTAGGATAAGGGTTAATCATCATAGCTCAATGTAAAGAAAACTAAATAAATATTTTTTATATTTTAATGTTTAAGACATCCAAAGTATAAAACAATGGGAAAACTATGACCTTTATTCACTACAAAAATAGTAGACTCCACATCAATCAAATAGTTCTCAACTACATAAGTAAGGTAGCATTCTAATAAAGTCTAGCTACACTATAAAGGTGATGACTACAAAAAGCAACTTACCTGTGGGAGGAGGATCTCTTCACACAAAATGAACACCAAAAGTCCAAATGAAATGAAGATTATGACTTAGATATGTATGAAAGCGTCTCCTTAGTATTTATAATTTTCATGAAGTAATAGTAGAGGTTCATCAATGCCTAAGTGTTAATAGATATTTTTCAAGGTAACATTGACTAATCCAATTAAAACCATAGGTGAAGTTGGCTAGGTGCATTAGCACCCTTGAGTTGAGGCAAGGGATGCACTTATGTAGGGTAGTGAACGTACACCCTCCTCCCCCCTCTACCACACTTCAAGATAAAAGCTCGAACATTGGGGAACATGTCAAAAGGGTCTTAGAGAGCCTAAACTAGTTGAAAAAATCATAAGGAACTTATAATATACACATAACTTGGAAGTATAACACAAAATGCAAGAGTGCGTGCCTAGGAGATACAAACCTAAATTGAACATGATAGAACTACAAACACATGATGCATGAAACATTTCTTGAGTTTAAGGCTTACAATGGACTAATAAAATGTTATTGGGTGACTCATGAAAAATTTAGGATATGGTGTTCAAATGGTTGATAAAAATTATCTCATTTTTAGTTTCATTTCTTTCTCTTTGCCATTATATTTTGATGTTTGGTATAATGTTTTTAACTATGGAAGATCATGATAAATATGTAATTATCCTTTAGAGTTATAAATTATTTTTAGTAAATGTTTTTGAGTGGTGCTTTTGATCCTTCTTGAAGAAGTCCTTAATCTTGACCTCTCTTTTGGCTTTGATCCTTAACCCTCCATGACTCAGGAGGTAGAAACTCTCCTTGATCAGTAGCATATACCATCTTGAATTTTGAAGATGTCTTGATTCCTTTGATGAATATCTTGGTTTCCTCAGTTGAAACCTTTAAGTATTAAGCACTTCCTTGTCCAATAAGATATGCTTAAGAACTTCTCTTCTCAATGGCCTCTACTTCATCAAACACTTCATCTTCTTTCTTTCCTTGATGCCTAGAAGATAATCTCCCTATTCTTTTCACAAGAATTTTATGAGCATCCCTCAAGTCTTACATGTCCTTGGTTAAACCTTAAACTAATTTCTTCTTGGGTGTCATACTTGAAATTACAACACAATCCCAAGCAACATAATAATGGTAATACCCATAACCCTTCTTCAAGTTATAATCTTGAAATACAAATACCTACAACCAATTTCACAAATATGGATACAATTTCCAAATACCCATAAGAAAATTTTAGGAAATTAAAAGTACCCATAACTAATTTTAGAGTACCCAAATAGAGCTAACTCAAGATTTGAAAACCCAAATGTAATTCTTACAATTCTTATAAATCCTAGCTACTATAAGCCAATGGATATTTGATTCTATAATTATTTTCCAAGACTTTAAAGATATGGTAGACTTAGAGATCAAATGAGCTTTTTTTCAAACATTAAGGAAGAGACAAGCAATTAACAATTTAAGTCAAACTTGAGAAAATAAAGTGATTCATTGCAATTGAGATGAGGATTCTCCACTTGGATTAGCTTGTCTATAACCAAATTCTCTAATACTAATCTAGTTAGGACCTAAAACTCCCTACCTAATTCAAAACACAATTCAACCTTAAATGGCCTTTGAACTCAATGAATTAAAGAGCTCAAGGACTAAAATCTTAAACAAGAATGAAAAATCTCTATATTCATGATAAAAATAAAGATACAAGCATAAAGGAAGTACACACTTCAAAGGATAGATAAGTAATTCAACCACACCCTCACTCCACACTCAAAAAAAGTAGATCATCCATGATGATCACTAATGAGATGCGATATCGCATGCACCGCGATATCGCATGCACTGCAATATCACGTACGCGATATCGTGGTCCGCCGCCAAATCTATAAATAAGAGGCAGCACTCCCCTCATTTCTCATCCTAGGCTTAAAGTAGGAAAAATCTAGTAGTTTGATCACTCTAGAGATAGAATATTTTCCATGTGCCCGCAGTAGGAGTCCCTAAGTGAACGGATCTTTATTCGAGCAGCTTTGAACCTGAACGCAAGTTGTGTACGGCAATAAAGACAAGCTTTGTGGATAAACCTTGTAGTGCATGGAATAGGATTTATTACCTATTATTTATTACCTGCATTAGCACGGCATGAGTATGACTTGATTGCGAGCATTGATGAATGTGTACAACTAATCAAGGAATCGGCTGCTCATCGCGATTAGATTCTCTCACCCTCAACTCCTAGAATGCGGGATGAGTACGACTTGATTACGAGCATCTACAGGTATGTACAGCTAGTTAAGGAATCAGCTGCTCATCACATTTAGGCTAGTTAAGTGCCTCAGTATGACCACTTCGAGCATGTGCATTACGTGTGGTGATCCCAGTAATGATTAGCGTTTGGTAGCCACACTTGCATAGTTCAGAGTGTGTACGGTAAGTGGAAACAGATGCTGATGCTAGTTAATTTAGACTTAGTCCTTAGTTAGAGTTAGTTAGCTCTCTCAACCCTTCACCTTGATAGCATAGGAGAAAAACCATAAAAGACCATAAAAATCATATACCTCGAACTTACTTAACCATACACCGTGACAACAACAAGTAAGTCTGGGAAGACAACGAATGATTAACCCCAAGTGTTCCATGGGGCGTTTAGGCATTTAGTCTATGGAGTTCGATTGGATCGCACGTGCTACACTCATTTCGTATGGTTGAGTGTAGGGGTACCTCGCCACTCATCATTGGCGCCGTTGCCGGGGACTAAGTGTTTGTGTGCCGAATAGAACATAAGGGATATCACTCACATCATTGTGAGCCTTAATGAACCTTCAGGTTAATCAAAAGCAAAAATTTATATAACAGTGAAATTAGCACATCGATAAAAAATGCCTTCTTCTCATAAGAGCAACTCACCAGCTAAGGACCACACACGAGACAGTCGGCAAGATAAAAAACATAACCAAAAATAGCCAAGTCCTAAAAAATACAAGATAGTTTATAGTCATCCCGATGAGTATATTTTAGATTTTACTTTTATTCTCCATCAAGATGAACAACTGTGGTGGAGAGATTTGCAAGGTAACATTGTGTTACCCCCAGATCGATCAGTCCCTTGGATGCTTTTCCATGCCTTGGCACAGATTGGCATGCAAGAATTATTTGCTGAATACGTTGGTGAAGATCTTGACATGAGGGATTATTATCCCACAGATGTCCAACGTATGAGAGACTTAAGGTAGGAGAGCCAACATACATTGTCGAAGGACAAGATCCCGCACGTCCTTAGCAAAATAGGAGATGAGGAATCCCTTATCACATGTTCTTTAACAAATGATGTTCCCCCTCCTAACGATGGTGAGGAGGTTGGGTATCAGAATCTAAGATCAACGATACATATCCCTGGTTCTACTGCCCGTGAACAACAACTGTTCACAGAGGGAACAACCACTTACGCGAAGGACGAGCACTTAGATCGTCACCACGATCAGGGCCGTAGCAGCCGAAGAGAAGGCAAGAAACATCATCATGGTGATGTTTTCCATTCTTCTTCTCCTTCATCCCATCACTCATCCTCTCCTTCCACATCTAGGTGCAGCCACCATGAACATAAAGGTGACGATAAAAGTAAGAAAGAAGAAATACCTCGACGGGAAAGTCGAGAGAGAGGACAAGGGCAAGGATGTAGGGAGAGTAGAGAACAACATAGACATCACAGGCATCATGAAAGAGACAATCATGATGAGCCCCTACTCGCAACCCGAAGTATGCTTGACATAATGGAGGCAGTTAGGATTCCCAAAAGGCATTTAAAGGATAGCCGGATCAAGCATTTAGACATGAATAACATCCCACGATTTGAAGGGGGATACAGTGCTGATCTACAAAATCATTTACGGGCATTCCACGATGCCTGTGCCTTGCAGAATATAGAAAATGAGTGGCAAAAACTTAAGTTGTTCCCAAGGACACTCACCAAAGAAGCA
>MNCI01000952.1:166671-180958 GCA_015680685.1 Gnetum montanum
GCTAATCAAGGAATCGGTTGCTCATCGCGATTAGATTCTCTCACCCTCAACTCCTAGAATGCGGGATGAGTACAACTTGACTACGAGCATCTACGGGTGTGTATGGCTAGTCAAGGAATCAATTGCTCATCACGTTTAGGCTAGTTAAGTACCTCAGTACGACCACTTCGAGCACGTGCATTACATGTGGTGATCCCAGTAACGATTAGCATTTGGTAGCCACAGTTGCATAGTTCAGGGTGTGTACGGTAAGTGGGAATGGATGCTGACGCTAGTTAATTTAGACTTAGTCCTTAGTTAGAGTTAGTTAGCTCTCTCAACCCTTCACCTTGATAGCATTGGAGAAAAACCATAAAAATCATATACCTCGGACTTACTTAACCATACACCGTGACAACAACAAGTAAGTCTAGAAAGACAACGAATGATTAACCCCAAGTGTTCCATGGGGTGTTTAGGCATTTAGTCTGTGGAGTTCAACCGGATTGTACGTGCTACGCTCATTTCGTATGGTTGAGTGTAGGGGTACCTTGCCACTCATCAATCACTCACTTCCTCACTCTCTTACGAAGACACAAACTTAGTCCCACTATGGATAAGAACTATCTCTCTCTAACACAATGCCAAAATGGATCACAAACAAGAGTTCTAAAGAAGATTTCAACTCTCCTCTCTCATCCCACTCTCTACCTTTCTCTCTAGAGGCACCTTAGGAACATTTCTTCATCTCACACTTGGAAGAAATTTCCTCTCAATCTCCATCCTTAGGCTTAGGCCTTGATGCCCTTTTATAGCTTTCCAAGTAGCCTTACATCTTCCATCCACATTACAATTCAATTTAAAGTTCATTGAAATTTCTACGATATGTCTTTGAAGAGGAGAGAACATCTTTCTCGAGTACAAAGATGTCTAGAGTAGATGTCTTTTAGGTATAAAAGACATCTTTCCTGAAGTGAGGCTTAACACAAAAGACATTTGGAAGTAGGAGTAGATTCCTATTACCCAAACAAGAGACCTTTTCTCCTAGGGTAGACATCTATCTTATAAAGAAAACATCTATACTCCAAGGGAGATGTCTATCCTAGCATGGCCAAAAATAAATATGTTTATTTTAAGATTTGAAACTTTAAGACATCTCCAAACAATTTCCATTTAACCTCAAAATTCTTGAACTTATCAAAATATGTTAAAAAACACCTCCAAATATGCCAAAACCCAAGGAAAAGATCCAATCATCTAAGAGATGGTACATGAGTTGAATTGATGTTCCCATCATGCTTTGTATTTAGGTTAAGATTAATGTGGTCTTGTTTCTTACTTGGGTTTAAGAGATAATTTTTTATGGAGCTCTCTAATGAGGATACAACTGTTGCTTTCTTCTAGCTTTGAGTCCAAGGTCTTATGTTACTCATGTTACCTTTCTTTTTGGCAAAATCCATAGTGTACCTTAGTATATAATGGTTACTAAAGTTGGCATTCTCTTCAAATCCTTAAAAGTTAAAGTCCACATTCATCATTACTTCTTTCAATTTTAAATTTTTCAATATTGGCTCTAGGCTTTTCTCCTTATTAATATGTAGCATCGTAATATTCTTTCCTTCTGAACCTCAACTTAACATGTGTCTTTTTTAGTTATGCATATAGGACAAAACCTTATTCCTTTTGGAAAGGCACAGTCATGATTTGATTTAATTAGAAAGCTACGAGGGATATGATTTTCATGACATAAGGCAATTTTTGAGTCTTCCTCCAAGAAGTTTATGTCATTGACACCTTAATGTTTAGGAAGGATTCTCATGTTCAAAGAAAGAAAGGTCTAAGACTTTTGTCCTATCCACCACTTTCATGGTTGCATCCTTCAAGAACATCAAGATGTTAATGCTTGGATAATCTTTTAGTACCCTAATAAAGTTAAGTTGAACCCTTGTAAACCAATTGGAATACTTAAAAAGAAACTTGCAAATCACTTTAGCCAACACCTTCCATGGTTCCTAGGGATGAGATCTACAATCAATTTCCTTATTTTTTGATGGCTAGGGACCATTCTAAAGAAAAATCCCATTACAATTTTATGCTTTCCAAGTGAACCTTTATGAAAGAACATCTCTTTAATGACTAGCTAAATGAAATTCCCAATTAATGCTACAAAAAAGACCACAAAATTTTGACCCATCTTAAAATAATTATTGCTTAAAGTTCTAATGGTGATTACATTGATGCCAAATTAGATGTGAAAAAATAACTAAAAAATGATTCTAAAGTTTGGTACAAAATAACACCCAAGCAAAGAATTCATGCACATCTATGTACTTAGCATGCTCACATGTGATAGCATTTCTTCCCATGATACCAATGTGCTTACTTGTATTAATGTAAATCTATTCAATATTAAGGGTTAGGGTTCTTTGGATAATTGTGACTATGTAAGATATAGAGGAGTCATGAAAGATGATTATGTTCATTTTCTACCAAAGAGACCAAATGAAAGTTGCATGAAATTTACTTCACATTATACAAGTAATAATCATGTGGAAAAATTAAGTGTTTCTAACCTTCGTTAAGTTGGATAATTTTGGACCATTGTTAATAGTAAGCTTTTTGGACCTACAACAGTTGAAAAATTTTGATTGCAACTTGTGGAATCAACCATTTAAGAAGTTTTTTTTGGCTTAGATATTTTAGCTATTTCCCAACCTTTAGCTGGGTATCCATGATCATTATTTGAACATTCCTCCATTCTATCATGAGTAAACACTTGATGGCTAACAATAACTCTTGAACATGGATCTACACAAGGAAAGATCTCATAGACTTCTTGAGGTTCTTAAGGTCCATTTTTCCAAGAACAAAACTTTGTGCATGACTTGATTTAAGTCAAAAGAGAAAAGAGCACTATAACCCTTCATCAAGATGATTTTTAGAACAAACCTAGGTCAACTCTTGTGCACTCATTAAGAGATGTTATTAAGGGATGAGGCTTTCCTAAAAAAGAGGCAAATGAGTGTACCTATGTACCTACATGCTTAATGTTATGTGATGCATTCTAAGACCATAATCTTGATTATATTATTCTCTCCCACTACTCTAAAGTCATTTCTTATTGTTTGTACTTACCCTTTCTTTGATAACTTATTTTAACTTTGCATGGCCATCTTTATGACCCCCTAAGACATATTACTGAAGGACCACTTAAGTGTGTTGTCTACCAAAAAGCCTCAAATCTTAAAACCAGCTATTTGCTTCCTCCCTAGCTTAGCTAAACAACCTAATCTTTTCATCACTTAGAAAGATTCATGGTTGATTCAAGGTCGAGGATCTTAATTCGTGCCATGTAAGGGGTTTGCTTAACATGAGGCCACTAATGTATGCTAGTGTTGTCCTATCAAAAGTAATGAACTCCTCTAGAGACTTTTGCATCTCTAGAAGATTCTACCACCTTGTGTGCGATAATGTTAATACAAACTACTTTTTAAAGTCTTTTGTTCCTAATAGCTAGCTTTTTGCTTTTAATTTATTTGGATTTATTGCTAAGCTAAGATTAATTTAAATTCTTTTTACTATATCAAAACTATGTCCAAATTATTCTATGCTTAATTTAAGAAAAGTTTGCATCATGCAAGAAATCTACTCAAATTGTTTTATGAATATTTCATAAATATTTGGATTGATTCTTTTATTGAACGAGATTTTTTTAGAATTTTATGAAATTTATGGCTATTTTGAAAACTTTTAGATTGAAAACATGATATAGTATTGTTATGACTAAATTTTACTTCATTAGTAGTAAGAACCACATAGATCTTTGAGATGCTTTCATCTATATATAATACTGAGGTGTCCTTATATAGGTCTTACATCATAAGAATAGGGGCTAAGATGGATTTCCTTACTACAAATAGTTCCACTACTTAGGTTCAATGCTTTAATCATATGGTGAAATTAATATAGATGTAAGAAAAAGAATTGAGATATGATGGTCAAAATGGAGATAGGTTATTAGTGTTCTATTTGAAAAAAGAATACTAATAAAAGAGATAATTTTACAGGATAGTAATCAGGCTTACTATCTTATATGGTGCTAAATGTTAAGTAGTACAAAAGAGGCATGAACAATAAGTTAGTGTGGTAGTAATGAGAATGCTATAATGAATGTCAAATGTTACCAAAATAGGTAAGCTACACAATACATACATTATAGGAAGACATGGAATCACTTCTATTTTAGATAAGTTACAAGAATGGTAGTTTAAATGATTTGGGCATATGCAAAGAAAATCAAATAATGAGCCTATAAAAAAAAGGTTGCTACATCATTGTTCCAAGAAAGAAATTGAAAGGAAGACCAAAAAAGACATGGAAAATTAATTAAAGATTATATGAAGAAATTGCAAATAACCAAAAATCTAACTCATATAGTCGATCCCATTTTGTTGGGACAATCCTAGGATGATGATGATTGTCAAGCCTTCATCCATAAAGTAATTAGTTTTTCAATATCTTTAATTTAAAACCTTTTATTCTCACTAAATATAAAAATCAAATAATGTTTCTTACTTGAGGATTTCTAATTCCTCATACAAAGAATCCATAATAGACAAGAAGTCTAAGAATTGAGCTAAATAAAAGATAATTTAATTATGAAAATATAGAGCATTTGGAATAGTAACCATCATTTAAAGTGATGATAAAGAGTTAGTTTCTCAAATTGAAATATGTGCATTAAAGCCAAGGTATAGCTACTAAAAGAAGTTAAGCCTTTGCTTATCCAACAATCCTCCTTGGATCCACTTAATAAGATAAGCATTGAGGCTTCACTTGATAATCCATAATGTCTTTGGAACATTATATTCGTAAAAGAAACAAGGAAAAAAAACATGATGAACCACAAATTATATTCATAAAAGAAAAAATGAAAAATACTAAGCCATTAAAACAAAAATACTTGGGAGACATCAAAAACTAAGAATGAAGCCTACATGTAAAAAAATGAAAGGCTTGGGTTGAAGACCAAAAATCCTGATTACTTATGTATCAATGAGGCATCAAAATAAATCCAAAAAAATATCTATATGATATGATAGGAGGAAGATAAGAAATAACATTAGTCAAAAAGCTATAAATGACATTAACAAAAAACATAGCTTCATAGCTACTAAAGATCATCTAACAAATTTTTCCATTCATCATTAGATCTTCATGTCCCATTAATAGCATTTTCCATGGTAACACACTAATAATAATGGTCAAAGATAAATGTTTCATAGGGAATTAGGTTTGAATGAGTCATTGGGAAAACCAAAATCATTGGTGAAACTTGGTGGAGAAGCATACAGGTGCTAAGGATGTCATTGAAAGAAAAAACAACATACATCAAAAGGAATAGTAGTTTCCAAACCATGGAATAGAGATCCTTCCACAAAACCTACAATGAATCCTAATTCCACACAAAATGGGGTAACCATAGGCCTAAACCATGCAGCTTGATGATTGTAGTAAGAAAAGTGGGGTAGCCCCTATTGTAAACATGCATAAGTACAGCCAAATTAGAGGAAGCCAAAGAGGAAAGAAACCCTTGAGCCACATCCTAAACATGCTTCATTAATGAAACAATCTATATGGAAACCTTATCAATAAGAACTAGGGAAGATGATTTTTCCTACTTGCCCTAAAGACTCCTAAAATACATAGGAAAGAACCAAATAGGGTCAATGTGGACTAGACTTGTAAGATGTTTGAAACATCACATATACACTACATATACACTAAGTGATAGGAAAACTCTTGTGGATACTAAGAGAAATGAAAACCTACACTTGTAAGCTATTTTCTAAATTCAAGAAGCATCCTCTACTTAGGGGAGATGATGAAAGACTAAGTGATCTCCAAGGAAATTGAAGTTAAGTGATGGGAGAATGGAGTGAGAGAGCACTAAAGGTTTATTAGTGTAGAATTTGCAAGTCCATCAAATCCATGCTAAGTCATGCTTGCTTGATAAATTGAGTCAGAGTAAGCTAGGAGAGCCAAATAATAGTGCAAAAAGTAAGTTATATGTCCCAACTCTACTTAATAAACCTTGCTAGATGTTCACAATGGGGAATTATGAAATCTATGTTCTCATTGCTAAATGAAGCTTTACTAAAAAGTTGATAGGAGTCATGCTCATAAATTAACCATATTCAAAGATTTACTAGGGCGAAAGCAACATACAACCCTAACAGAAGACATGTTAACTTAGAAACTTTGGAATCAAGAGTAAGGTATCTTATCATTTGGTAAGCAAGTTTGGCCTAAGTGACCAAAAGGCCATCATGTTAGTATGTGTCATTATGTTAAGTAGAAATGGATATGATTCTAAGAGAATAATGTTGAACAATATAGAAACCTTGACATTTCATCCACAAAGTAGAAAACCCCCTATTAGGAAGGCTGGTGGTAGTGATGACCAACTCTAGAAATACATTGACCTAAATGCCATTGACCATGAAACTATCATCAATCCATGTAGTGGTGGCCTATAGGATCCAATGAACAAGAAAAAGATGGAGATTATCAAAATATTCAGTTAAACAAATATTTGCAAGTAGGGAGTAGTTAGTTGGCTCATGCCTAGTGTGACAATATTAACATTAACATGATCCATTACACAAGTGTGACAATATTTCCATAACTAGAATTAAGCAATGTGGGGGCATAAGGCTAAATGCACTTAGTGTAGGATCAATTATTGTCATCTTATTGTGGTGTGTCTCATGCGTATGAATGTGTATGTGTCTTAGGTCATTATGTGTGTGTTACATAATGCATACTTACTACACTTCTAACTAATATAGAACGAGTACAATGACTCTTTATGTGCTTTTAGGTGCTATAAATACTAAGGTGTGATCCATCTTCAGCTCACCCTCCTTTTCTTACTAACATGGGACTAAAGGATGATGTTGTATGGTGCTTTTTAAGGGTGGCACCATGCCTTGAAGACAATTATATATGGGAAGTTAAAGGGTTGTGTTTCAAAAAATTTTGGCATTATGCTTAAGCCAAATGATCCAAATCACCTTTGCCCATAATGAGAAGAGATGACAGTAACTTCCCATGAGAGAGCGTAATGTTCCAATAATAATTCAAATTGATGTTAGTCTATGTGGAGAAAATTTTACGAGTGCCTTGGAAAAGTTGCATTTATTAAATAAGTTGTCATTTCAACCTCATGATAGCATAAGCTGAAGTAAAAAGCCATGTTAAAATGCCATCCTTGAAGCTTATCATGGGTTAGAATAATTGCATGAGTTATAAACTAAATGAAGGATTAAATCATGTGCTAGCAATGTAGTTTTCATATCACTTTGTTCCCAAGAGCCACCTCAAAGAACTTTTTAAATAAAGAAGAAAACCAATGCTTTTATTGACTACTGTTAAAGAAGAGGAAATTGGTAAGGGAAGATCCCAAGGGTTCATATTTAATAAGGATTTCTAGAAAATGTTGAAGTTAGTATTGAAACTTCTCTATGAAGTTCAAATTAGAAATGCACCAATTAGCATTCACAAAATAATTGTAAACCTAATCAAGTTGATGGGATTGAAGATACCTCCTAACTTGAGAAAAAGCATCACCTTTGAATTTAGTTGAGACATACCCTACCAAAAGGTCTCCTAGAGGGACAAACCCATTAGTGAACAATCATTTATTCATGAATTGCAAAAAGATACTTCCTTTCTTGAGAGTTTTCCAAAATTTAGAGGGTTTAATCCTAAGATTCAAAATGTCATTATAAAGATAGTACATGCACTAAACCCAAGGCTTCTCCACCTTAGACCAAATTTCCCATGTAAGCTTGGCAATAAAAATGAAAACATGAGAACCTTAATCTTGAAGACCATATCCATGTGCTTAGATGAGAGCAACCACCTTATCTTATGTAACTTAATGAAACCTTTTACTCTTCTTTGTACTAGTCCAAAGGAAATTTCATGGTGTATCATATTAATATACTATTTATATGTTTTTAAATGATTGTAGGTACTATTTTTTAATCAATAGTTTAGTTTTAATACTATGTTAAGTATCATTCTTATTATGATTTTGTTGGTATTTTCTATGAGGGTGGATAAATTGTTTATAAGTGCATCCTAATACATATAGCCAACAAGACAGTTTAGAAGAATTATAGAAAAATATAATAATGCTTTAAGTATAACTCAAGTTGGCAACATTTTAACAATTAGATGTTAGCCAAGTGATAAGAATCTTCATTTAAAAGTTCCAAGTCATGGGTTCAATTCTAGTTGACAATGCTAAGTTATAAATGGAAACTAGAAATTAGAAATTTTTATTATGTCCAAGAAATCATAAAGGATTTTTTGGACGATTACAAAGCCTCAACATATTTTGGAAAAATTTTAAAACATCATTGATGTAATGTCCCAAGAAGATAGGGTCAATTTTAAAGAAAGTAATCAAAAAATTATAATTAATAGTATAATTCAATTGAATGTAAGCCAAATATGGACAAAATAAAAAAGATATGTTCTTCATCTTCTATACTTTATTTGCACGATTTGCAAATATGCTTTTCTCTTGATAAATTGATCCAATGACCTATCTCAATAAGGAGATGATGAGAGCTCATTAGTTGAGAATAGATACACTTGAGTATTAGATAATAAACCTCGTCCAACAGAATGTAGATAAAAATGCATTTTCTATGATGTGTTCAACCAAACTTTAGCCAAGACTTTTTCTTTAAAGTTATAAAGTTCTAATTAGACTATGTATCTTAGTGTGTACCTATATTATAATTATTTTAGGTTTCCAACACCTCCCTCCCTCCCCCTCCCCACCCCTTCTCACCCTCCACCTAGGCTTGAATCCAAGTCTTACAACTTAAGAAACAATTACCTTACCATTACTTCAAATGATGGCCCCTACTTGAGGCATTGTTGTATTCTTCTATAGCTCACTCCAATTGATGTTTTTCAAGAGATTTGATATGTTTTTTTCTCATCTAATGTTTTTTAACATATCTGATTTTTTCAATTAACTTTATGCTTTTCAATGGATTTGATGTTTCTCCAATAAATTTGACTTTTTCAGTAGATCTAGTTTTTCTCTTTTTGATTTTCCTCCAATGGATATGATTTCTCTACAACTCCCTTATGGGGTGTTCTATATTATTCTCAACCTTTTCTACTAATGTTAAAATTTCTGTTGAATCTTAAAATACATATTTATAAGTTAGTAAGAAAAAATTTGGAACATCTTCTTTTAGTGATGTTGAAGTAACTAAGAAACGTGATCTTATCATTTGCGATGATGTATATGAATGATTGGTAGTTGATCTTTTATTACAATATGTGTTCATTCAAATTTTGACTTACCTACCTCATAATTGAACTTTTGTTTCACAGTTAAATGATATGATGAGAAATCATGACATTCAAATGCTTCATTCTAGGTATTATTATCATTTTTCTGCTCATTGACTTAGGCAATGCTTCTATGGTGTAGCATGCCCTAAATATGGGGTCTTTTATACATAAGAATTCAGTGTTGATCATTCATAAATGGGCTTTGGATTTTAATGTTCAATCTGAAGAATATACTAAAGTTCCATGTTTTGTTGAGTTTTATAATCTTTTGGTAATTTTTTAGAAAGCTAAGTAATAAATTGTTGGTCTTCTCAATCTCATTAGGCATTTTCTATTGAAATTAACATTCTTAATCATAAAAAGGAATTGGTATTACAAGTAGGAGAAAAGTCTTATATTGAGCTAATTACATATTATAATCTTTCTAATTCTTATAACTTTTGTCAACATAAAGGACATTTGTTTAATGCTTTTCTTTTTCTAATCCAGAAAAAAAATTTTAAAGAAAAGAGAAAATGTATTGAAGTTGAATATAAAAAATAATATGAAGTTAAAGATATGAAAAATCAAGTTAATGTCAACAATAAAATGATCAAATAATAATATAGAATCTAGAGAAGATGAAAGCTTGTATGTATATTTTTGTTGGTACTAGAAAACGTATTAATTAGTCTGGATAGATAGATCGTAGAAAACATTTTTCCCTATCTAACAAGAATACTATTAACTCAAAGATTAAAACTATTATTGATAAGAAGGTTGTATTTGATGGTAAAGATTCTCGACCTTAAATTATTTTGTTATTTTAAGTTAAAAAATGAATGTTGAAAATAGAAGTAAATTTTGTTAGGAGTAGAACCTTTCTCTTTAATAATAATTAATTATTTCACTTATTTTTTAAAGTAATAATTGTAAGGTTGTACACCTAAGTAGACAATCCTAAAATGGGAAAGTTTTTTCTTTCCATATTTCTTTTGATGATGTCTACCTAGTGTCAAGCTTATGATGTACTATGTATTTTCTTTGCTCATTATTAATTATTTTTGGGATCTAACATCCATCCCCCCACCCCCTTCCCTTTTTCCTATTTCCTTCCTCTTAGCTCATCTAGCCAAGATGGATCTTAATAGGGTTGGTGCATGATGAAGCATTACTTGGTTGCATCGACATAACCTCTTCAACATAGCTGCCTCAATGTAGCTACCTCAAAGCAATTGTGTTGACATAACCTGACGTGGCCCCATCAACATAGTCCCATCGACATGGCCCTATCAACATGGCCCCATTGATGTAAATGATGCATTAACGAGGCCCTGACGATGTAGTGTTTATTGTAGCCTATAAATACACGTGCTTCTACCATGTATTGACATTCTTTGGTTAATAGAGTAGCCAAATTCTTGCAGTTTGATTTTGTAGTCTTAAA
Source organism: Gnetum montanum (assembly GCA_015680685.1). Lineage (NCBI taxonomy): Eukaryota > Viridiplantae > Streptophyta > Gnetopsida > Gnetales > Gnetaceae > Gnetum > Gnetum montanum. The sequence continues at coordinate 177,464 of MNCI01000952.1, forward strand.
GAATAGTTAGTGAGTGCCTGCAATGTGGATTTGAGTTAGTTGTATGACGTCTTATTCAAGTGGCAATGTACTTGGACACATTCCATGAAAAACAATAAGATCAAGATTGATTCTTATTCATTACAACACTTTGACTTAGATTAAATTTACTTTCCATGTAATTTACTTTTCATGTACATAGTTAATATTTACATTTTCATGCATGTTAATGAATTGGTGGAATTAGCATGACCAATTCCAAGCATAAACATGTACTCGCTTGGTAATCCCAGTAGTGTTATTGCTTAGTTCGCTCAATAGTATAGCGCTTGATAATCCCAACAATGGATACGTGGGTTCAGGATGTGTACGACAAGCTGGGCATAGACACTTATCACCCATAGGCTAGTTTAGACTTTGCTTTTTGTTGCTAATTAGTTGAACAATTGATTTCTTTGTTGTCATTAGGAGTAGCCTAAGGTTAAAATAACATTAAGAATCATATGCCTCACTTTGGACTAAACCATACGTGACAAAGCTACCACTAGTCCAAGTGTGAAGATAGCAAACTACGATTAAGGCATAACGATCTAGATGCGACAACTAGTTGCATCCATGGAATTTAATCATATCATGCATGAATGCTTGTGATTCATATGGTTGGGTGTAGGGGTTACCTTGCTACTCATCATTGGTGCCATTGTTGAGGATGGTGCTAGATATCTAGATTAGTTATATCATACATGATCACTGTAAATGCATTAACGATTTATATTTTGGAAAATATTAAGTCACAAACATCATTAACTAACAAAAATGTCTCTTTCACAAGGAAGTGATAATGTAATGTATGGAGAGAAAATTCAGTGGAGAACTAATGAGATATATATTGAAGAAAACTAGAGTGACCAACCTTGTGTAGGAGTTTCATATGTTCATGACCACCTTGGCTATACTCAAGAACTACATTCACCTAAGGCAAACAATCCTAAAGGAGATGAAGTAAGTCCTAGACCAAGGAAGGCCTCAAGGCCTAGGACCTCCTCAAAATAGAGAAAAGATAAATCAAGGGACCATGAGAAACACTATAGAATCCATGGTGACTCTCCCAGTTCCTCATCATTCTATTCCTCTTCAATGTCTAGTTCTGACAAAGGTGAACATAGATATAGAGATAGAGCTCCACTATGGGGTCGAAATAAAAATAGAAATCAAAACCAAGGGCAAGATCAAAGACATCAAAATGAGCATAGACAAAATTTTCATAATTAGATAAATAGAAATAGAAATTTTTACCACAAAATATCTAATGATGGTGAACCCTTGTTGGCCACTAAGAGCATGATGCAAATCACAGAGGTAGTTAAAATACCCCACATGCATTATAAGGAAATTTGTATCAAAAGGCTTGATATGAATAGCATCCATAAATTTACGGGAGGCTATGATTCTAATCCACGACATCATTTGCAAGCTTTCCATGATGCCTATGTCTGACAAAACATTGAAAGTGGGTGGCAAAAGCTTAAGTTCTTTCCTAGGATGCTAATAGATAAAATTGAAGTGTGGTATAGATCGTTGAAACCAAATTCAATCCATTAGTGGTTCACAATGTTAGAACTCTTCAACAAGAAATACCAACCTATGTGAGGGTATCCAACCTAAGAAAACAAATCCAAGGATGGAATCAAGAACAGTATGAACCCTTAAATATGGCCCTAGATAGATACTATTCTCTACTAAATAAATGTCCAGGCCATGGTTTCTCTCAAGGAGAGCAACTTTTCCACATCATAGATGGGCTTCATAGTCAAACGAGAGAGACCCTTGGGATGTATGCTTAAGGTGAATTATATGAACTAGGAACTCATTAGATCCAAAAGCTAATCGAGCGTGTGGAAAAAGAAGAAGGAGAGCTATGTAAACAAGAGAATGTTAAGAAATATCACTAGGACCCAACTCTCTAAAAGAAGAGGGTTCATATCTCTAATGAGGAAAAAGAGGCATCTCTCGATGAGGTGACTTCACAACAAGCCTTGCCAATGCAACAGTCTATTACTAAACTTTAGGCAAGGCTAGATAGGATATAAGAATGAATAAATGATAAAGTTACAAATTGCATAGAAACCATAAAGGAGAGAGTAGCGTAGGACAAATCAAGGGATCACAACAAAAGGAGGAAAAGGGATTAACAGATAGGTAAGAACATTGATCAACATAAAGGGAAAATGACTATAAAAGAAGAGGCTATAGACTTAACCACCAAAGAAGATGATGGATGTGACATCTACCTATATGACCATAAAAAAGGCTATTATCCAATCATGTTACATCTACATGAGTGTTGGGCTTTTACATTGAATCACAAGTTTGTACAAATGCAAATGCTAGAAAATTACCTTACCCACAATGTAATTATAAATAGTCCTACAACCAACCGTACTATCCTAGTGGGACTTCTTATCAGCCTCAAAACTACTATCAATCATAGTGGCAAAATCCACAATCGTGGGGGAGGCCTTCATCAACCTAGTGCTACCACTAATGTTAGCCAGATCCATACAAATATTACGTTCAACAACCTATTTACCTAGCTAATTCTACTTCTTCTACTTCAAATCACTACTACCACTCTCCCGAATATCATCAACCCGCAACATCTTTTGAAGGATCACCATCTCATGCCTCTTATCCTTTGTAATATCCTCAATATTCTCATACTTCCCTCCATCACTTGTCATTGCTAACAAACACAAGAAGGTTCAACACCACAACATCAATGAAAGAATGTCACTTATATTGTGAACATACATAGAAATGATAATGCCAGTAGATCTTTAACACAATCTCAAAAACACCCTTTCTTTAGGACAATTTCCATGCATAACCACAACACTCATGGACCTACTAACTCATCAAAACTAGCACAAGGCCAATCTAATGCAACAACCTTCCTCGCCAGAACAATGTCTCCTAATCATACAAAAAAGCCAACAACCATTACCACTCCAACACAAGACATAAATGATGAACTTATCATTGTGGAGAGACAGCAAAATCTATGCATCACTAATAGTAAGAGGTGTATTTATGGACTAAAAATTTAAAATATTAACACAATCCACAACAAAGCTAAGGAACAAGTGTGTGAGAAAAAAACTAGTCTACGTAGTAGCCACTAAACCAAAGACACCCAATGGCTTGAAAATGAGAATATAAAATTGTTTCAAAGATGCATGGAGGCAATTGATCCACTTAGTATGTCTAGACTTAAGAAATTGAACCAAATAGAAGACTTAGACATGGATATCTTACACTTTGATTATACACCAAAATAGGATACTAAACACAGAGACTTGGAAATTAAAACAAAAAATCAAAAAGAAGAAGCAAACACATTTGGACCCCCCAAAATGGAAATACCTTCAAGTCTAGATGAAGATACATCTCCGAATGATCCAACCGAGATTATCACCAATGTTAAATGTGCTACCATGTGATTAATTAAATCAATAA
>MNCI01000952.1:180996-206298 GCA_015680685.1 Gnetum montanum
GAAGTCAACGTTATGTGTTGGGTTTTTGTGCTATAATATTAAGATGATTGGGTAAGTAATTATGTAAAGCAGTGAGACCACCTCATCCAACCCTCTAGTTCTCTAAATAAAAGGTCTTTATCATGGAAACAATTTGGTTCTTCTTTTATGAAACCAAAATTCATCAATGATCATTACACCTTGAAGAAAGATGAAATGACCAAGTGTGAATGGGAAAGGGTATAACCTCAAGGGGACTTGTTGGGTTCTCTTCTTGACTTCCTTCATGTGGTTTATGACTTCTCTTGGAACGTATCATCACTCATCTGTCAACCAATAACAGGAAGCTAAAAGTCTTTGCATGGTGTGGTTCCCATCCAAAAAAACAAAATAAAAGAGAGAGAGAGAGAAAATAATAATAATGGGAATTCAAAGCACACCCCTTGGACACAATAATGGGCTACAAGCACAAGTTATGGGGCTACAAAGACATGTTACCCATGCCTGAAGGTGCCTCTCTAACTAAGGGCCTTCCATCCTTCTTCTCTTTTTGGAGTGATGATTGTTCTTTGAGGTGGTTGTGGACTCATGGTGGTAGGCATGAGGAAACCCATCAATGTGAGGTCACTATTCATGGTATGGACTTGGTCTGAACTTGGATGAATAGTTATGCTGATTATTTTAACCACATTTTTCACAAGAAAATATTGTGGACATGGTCAAGTACCTTACATCCCTATCTCTGCAATCCCTTCTCATCCCATTATTCACCTCACTGATGCATGTGATTATGAGCCTTTTGGTTTTGTGTAGTATAGTACAACATCCCAACCATAGTAGTTGTATGTTATTTGGAACAAAGTCATGGTCTACATTTAACTTCTTTGATGTCCACAAACATCTATAGAAGTGATTATGTAAGGGCATTATGGTAGGAGCTTGCTTTGGGGAGGACCCACTTGCATAACTTTTGTTGATCATGGCTCTAAACTAATCTTCACATATTCTACAACATCAATGATAATTTCTGTAAATTTATGCATAATTTTCAGACTACTTCTCATCACTTTCAACTACCTTTTTACTTTTTCCTACTTTTCTATTAAAATATCCTTCAAGTTCAATATTTCTTGGTCATGTTCTAAATTAGACCTTTGGTTTCAATTATTTAAAAACTTGTGTGCTTTTGAAGTTATGCTTATTAGTAATGGGGGCTAGGGATGTCTGCTTTGAAATTTTTCTAACATCCTATTTTCGAAGATCATGGTAACTAATAGTAATTGATCAAAATAATGTGAATAGCTTGATGATTTTAGTTACCCCATAGCCTTGGGCATAGTATGTTGTCATCACCTTGTGCTTAAATAAATAATAAGAGATCCGAAAAGGGTTAATTATTAGGGAAAATTTACCAAAACTAATGTTGATCCTTTGGTGACTACAAGTGATGCTAAAAGATATGCCTAAGGAAGAAGGTCTTTTGCCAAGTATGAAAAAAAAGTGAAGAGGGGGACAACAGAGGATATGCCCATGGACAAATCATAGCACATACAAGATAGTAGCTCAAGCATCACATGTTTGCTAAATCCATGGGATGATGAGAAGAAATTTCAGTCCATCCCTCAAGAATGTTCCGCATAACCAAAGAAGCATCAACATAACAATCAAGGTTGAAAGTTTTCCACCGCTAATAGCAACAAGAAGAATCATCTTCAGTGGATCTTTGAAGACCCTTGTAAATTTTGTAATCTTCAATGTCTATCCAATCTCTTTGTTATTTTGTCATTTTTTAATGCATCCACTGAATAAAATTTTAAAATGTGGCACTTAGAGTCAATCGATAGTTAGCATCTATCAATAATCCAATCATTCCCATTTTTTTGTAACGAAAGCTCGATCCTATCTTGTTAACTCAAGGAGTTTTTACTTAGTTGTGAAGGTATGATGAAGCATCAATTGGTTGCATCGACATAACCTCTTGGACATAGCTGCTTTGATGCAGTTGCCTCAACATAGCTGCTTCAACACAACTGCTTCAAAGTAGCCATGTCAATGAGGCCCCGTCAATGTAAATGATGCGTTGATGAGGCCTCATTGACATATGCAATGATGCATTGACAAGGACTCATCAATGTAGTGTTTATTTTTGTCTATAAATATGCATAATCCCACCATGTATTAGCATTCTTTGGTCAATAGAATAGTTGAAATCTTGCAGTTTTATTCCATAGTCTTAGAGAATAGTTAGTGATTGCCCGCAGTGTGGACCTCAATCAGTTGTATGATGTCTTATTCGAGTGGCAATGTACCTAGACACATTCCATGAATGACAATAAGATCGAGATTGATTTTTATTCATTGTAGCACTTTGAGTTATATTAAATTTACTTTCCATGCAATTTAAGTTTCATGTACTTAGTTAATATTTATGTTTCCATGCATGTTAATGAATTGATAGAATGAGCACAACTAGTTTCGAGGGTAAACACGTATTTGCTTGGTAATCCCAGTAGTGTTATTGCTTGGTTCACCCAATAGTATAGTGCTTGGTAATCCTAGTAGTGGATACGTGGGTTCGAGATGTGTATGGCAAGCTAGGCACGAACACTCATCACCAATAGGCTAGTGTAGGCTTTACTTTTTATTGCTAATTAGTTAAATAATTGATTTCTTTATTGTCATTAGGAGTAGCCTAAGGCCAAAATAACATCAAGAATCATATGCCACACTTTGGACTAAACCATATGTGATAAAGCTACCACTAGTCCAAGTGGGAAGACAATGAACTGCAATCAAAACATAATGATCTAGATGCCACAACTAATCCCATCCATAGAATTCAACTAGATCATGCATGAAGGTTTGTGATTCATATGGTTGCGCATAAGGGGTACCTCACAGCTCATCAGTGGACAAGTAAAAGCCTATCTTTTTTTAAATGGATATGCCCAAGATCAAACGCAAGTCTTACAACTTGAGAAATAATTACCTAATCATCACTCTAAATGATGGCCCTACTTGAGGCATCTTTGTATTTCTCTATAATTCTTCTACTATATTACATTGCTATATGTCTTGGGATGTACCTATAGTTAAATTATTTTGGGTTCTCATAACCATACTTTTATTAGTTATTTATATGATATTATAGATAATAATGGGATATTATGCTAGTGCTTGGTGGCTCAAGTAGTACTATTTGCATATTTAAAATCATGCAACTTTGCATAGTCTTAATTACTTAAATATTCTTATATGATTATTGTAGTAGGTTCACTCCAATAGAAATTAACCTTCAACCACTAAATCCAAATGCTATGAAAAGATAGATCAATATGCTAGAAAACAAAAAAAAAAGTAGCTATTTTCAATTATTGCAAATAAGATTACAATAAGGTTCCACAACCCACAAAACATCCAAAAATTCTCACAATACTCAAACGATACTGCAAAGCATGAAGCTCTATAATCACATAGTGATTGTCCTCATTGCAAGGCATAATTGGATGAGATCAACTCATACAAGCACACAAGACACACACACAAGTCACACATAATTTAACCACAAAGTTGCAATGACACTCTTTCACTCTTATACTTATGCTCTCATCTCTTGAGCTCTCCTTCTCAAGACATCTCATGAAGGAATACATCAATATTTAATGACAAAGAGAAGATAAGAAACCTAAAAACCTTTCTCCAACTCAACTTGAGGATCTCAGGCTATTTCTATCTTTTCCTTCCTTATCTTGGCTATTTCCCAAATTCAAATGACAATTTTGGAAGTTTGTGTGCTCATTCAAGTTATCTCTGGACTTTTTGGGTCATCTCATTATCAACCCTAACTAGCATGTGAGACATGTCATCCTTGCCTAGGACATCTCCACTTCAGTTGGGACATCTCAACCAAACCTAGGGCATCTCATCTAAGATGTCTCACCATTCTATGGAACATCTCACCCAAGCTGAATATTACTCAACCAAGGCATCTCCCTTAAATCCAAGATGTCTTCTACAAGCTCAACTCTTAGCCAAGATGCCTCTTAGCCTTCCAAGATGTCTTTCCAAAGCCTAAAACTTGCAAAAACCACCTATAGAAAAAAAAAACACAAGGAAATCAAAAGAGGTATCTCTACATAAAGTATCATTTCTAAATCTCATGTCTTCAAAAGTGTTTGGAGGGCTTGGCAGGTATTACATGATTATATAAATTGGACTAATGTTAAGATTAATCCTAGTCTTCTTTCTAACTTTTGTTCACGGTGGTTACCTTATTCGCCTACTCCTCTTGGCACTTCAAATTCTCAGTTGCCTACTTGTTGGTTTCAAAAGGGAGTGATTTCTCTCAACTAGTTACATCTTGCCAACCAATAAATTTCTTAGGAAATGTTTGATAATTTGTATGGGGTTTCTATAATCATGCATCATTATTTTGATTCAATTTATAGTTTTATTCACCACTATTTACATTTGGATGATTTAGTACAAAGTATCTTTCATAGCCTTTTTTGTTAGACTAATGGATTAAACTTTTTGCCTTATAAACAACATGCTCCATTTGAGCTTTTGCACAACTCCTGAATCATTGTCAATCACTACAACAATATTTAGCATAAGTAGGAATCAAAACAATTTTGGATGTCCTCCTTCAAGTGAATATGGAATCTTCCTACTCTACCTAAAATTCAGTAGTTTTGTCGGTATCTCCTTCACTAAGATTTAGCTATTGGCAAATGTCTTGAACATCTTGGGGTTTATGCTCCTCTTTGTCCTATCTGTGGAGTTATAGATGATTTTGCTCATGTCTTTTGGCAATGTCCATTTGCTTAGTACACTTGGATTTGGACATGCAAAGTGATTCCAAATTGTTAGTTATCTCAAGATGTTTTTTTCTTTCTTTCTTTCTTTCTTTTTTTTTTTTTTTTCTTTTTGTCTTTTTACCTATTACTTCTATGAATTTCAAATTTCTTTGGAATGTTATTAGGCTTATTGTTTTCTTTCATATTCGAAAGTGTAAATGTAATATCATTTTTTGGAAAAATAGAATATTTAAATATTTATCATCTAAGTATTGCAGATAAATCACAAATCTTTCTTCTTGTCCATTTTCAAATTATATCCCAAGCTCCAAAGGTTCAACTAGAGATCAATCAGTTGATTCATTTTTTGTAGTCTTGGTTCAAATTTATGAGTGATGGAAGCCCTAGTGCAAATAACCATATTCAACAGAGTTCTCTAGAAAGGAGTTCTTCTTTTTAATTCTAGTTGTCATATGCTTTATTTGATCCTTTCTTTGTTACTTGTACTATTGATTACAATCGGTCTTTGATGAGAAGTGAATTCCTAAAAGGGTGCTTCTTTCTTTTGTTGTTGGCTTGATTGTAAGGATGAAACATGAGTAGGCATCCCCAAATCCATTGGGTCTTTCCTTTTTTTGTTATTTCTATCTATTCTATCATACACTACTTGTGTATTTTTTACCCTTTTCATCTAGTTTGTCAGATGCTACATATGTATTTGATACTCTATTTTGATTAATAAAATTTTTTTTCAGGGTTCGATAACCCCCTCTTAATTCCTTAGATCTCATACAATGAGCTTAAGTAAAGTACTTAAACACATTTTTTCAATGTAATTGAGGAGGGGATGTTGGAACCCTAAAATAATTGTAATATTAATATGCTCAAGAAATATAGTCTAACTAGAAGTTTAGAACTCACCATTACCTACCAAAATCAAACCCATGACTTCGAGCTTCCAAATCAATAGTTTATTGTAAACTAACACCTCATTATTATATGTTATATATTTAGTATTTTCTAGCTTTATAATTCTTAACCTAAATTTTTTGTTTAATTATTTTTATAAATAAAATATAAAAAATTAAATTTATTAACGTGTAATGCTGCAAAGCACTTTAAAATCTAGGACTAAGAGTTGATGGTTGCTTCAGCAAAGTTGATGAGACGTCCAAAGTTGGTGTTCGCTTTCTAGCAACTACAATATGCATGACAACTAAAACACACATTATTCCCCGGTCAGAATCCAATGTAACGAGAACGTGTGGTGTCGGTGAGTCAACACCAATGGATATCTCTCGGTGGAAAACAAAATCGATGAGCCTTAACTTGAATATACAATCATGAATCCGCGGATCAACTACCCATAGCCGCCGGTCAACGTTGTGGGCGTGACGTGGACAAATTTGATTGTACTGAGCTATGCACACTGTGCGCTCTCACCTTTGAACATACTTCTCATTCAAAGATTCCGTCACTGCAACGCGTTAGGAAGGAACAAGGAAGCTGCTGCTTCAGACTTCAGTGATGAAAGATATGCATGGCAATCAGAATGTATTTGAATATGTTAGAGAGACTAAACCATGTATTATTTGTTTACTTGCCAACACACTTCCCTGTGGTTATGTTTTGGAATTGGATAAACATGAACTCTCGATACTCTCATCTAATTCCTCATCCACGCCCCAAGCGCGCCCGCCAGACGTGACCTTCTCCCCAGTCCCCACTTTGGATTGGTCCACTGTATCATGCTCACCCACGCGAGTTGCAGTTGCACCACCTGAAACATGAAATGAGTTTAGTGTATATACTCACCCACACCAGATGCAACTTGCACCACTTGAAACAGGGATTGTGATAATGCTGCAATCCCAATACCACGATGATTCCCAGACTCTCTCCATCGACAGACAGCCTGTCACACACACCATTTTGGTTTGTTCTCTCTTCTTCAACCCAACGCACCTGTACAACCCCTGCGTGTCTGCGCCTGCCATACTTTTTGTAATGTAATAATAATGTTAACTTACTTTGTACGTAGCTAATTGTAGTCTCCTCTATAAATTCAACTCTTGCGCTGCAAGGCTGCCATCATCATCACTAATCACTTGTGTCTTGTGCTGCTCGCGTTCTCAAACGTTTCACAACTGCTGCTAAGCCAATTGGCAATTGTTTTTTTTGTGAGCTTTGAAAACAACTATTGAACTGACTGTTATCAACCATGGCGGTATCAGCATTCTCATCATCAGCAGCAGCAGCTGGAGCTAACAAGAATGCATGGGTGTACGTGTGCCTGGCCGCAGCCATTGCAATGCTGCTCACAGAGGTTCAGGCTCAGCAGCTGAGCGCCAACTTCTACCGCAAGACATGCCCCAAAGCGTTGAGGATAGTAAAATCAGGCGTCAGGGCGGCAGTGGCAAAGGAGAAGAGAATGGGCGCATCTTTGCTGCGTCTGCATTTCCACGACTGTTTTGTGCAGGGCTGCGATGCGTCGCTGTTGCTGGACGACAATGCCACTTTCACCGGAGAAAAGACCGCCGCCCCCAACGCCAACTCAGCGCGGGGTTTCGAGGTCATTGACTCCATCAAAGCGCAGCTCGAGGCCGCCTGCCCCGCCACCGTCTCATGTGCCGACATCGTGGCTCTTGCCGCACGAGACTCCGTCGTGGCGCTGGGGGGTCCCACATGGGCCGTGCCGCTGGGACGCCGAGACTCTACAGGTGCCAGCCTGTCTGGCGCCAACTCGAACCTGCCGGGACCGGCGTCGAGCCAAAGCACGTTGGTGTCGCTGTTCGCGGCGCAGGGGTTGTCAAATTCGGAGATGGTGGCTCTGTCGGGCGCCCACACCATCGGCGAAGCACGCTGCGTCACATTCCGGCAGCACATCTACAACGAAACTGATTTGGATGCCTCCTTTGCCGCATCTGCGCAGGGCAACTGCCCCGCTGCTGCCGGCGCCCCTGGCGACTCCAACCTGGAGGGCCTTGACGTGCGCTCCCCCAATTTGTTCGACAATTCGTACTACAAAAATTTGCAGGCTCGCAAAGGTCTGCTTCACTCCGACATGCAGATCGCTGGTGATGCACTGGTGAAGACCTACTCCAACAACGCTGCCGCCTTCTTCCGCGATTTTAAGGCTGCCATGGTCAAAATGGGCAATATCTCCCCTCTCACCGGCAGCGCCGGTCAGATCCGCCTCAACTGTCGCAAACTCAACTGAGGTGAGGTCAGCTGTCATGTTGCCTGTGACTCCGACCCATGTTCCAAAATCCCACGGGCTACCGAATTCCTTTGCTCATTCTTTGCTATTCTTTTGTATTCCCGTCTATTTTCTAATTTTCTTTTATTGGCTGCCATTCTCAGCATCGTGAACATGTGGAGGCTAGAGTGAAATGTTTTGATTTGTAATAACATTACAGCCGATTTAACTACGAAGGTTAGAATTGAACATCTGTTTTACCTATGCGATTTTGTTCCATGGTTATGTGCTCGAGATTCATGTATCTAAGGAAAATTCAAAATTGTTGCCTGCAGTTCTCACCTTAGACGCTTCTGGTAATAAAACACCATAGAATCAGATTTCCTTCTCGGGCAAAACAGCATGAAGATCCTCTTACACTTTATTCACGTCATCGCTTTTAATGGGAAGAACGTGTCAACTTTTTGCAATGCATTTAAGCAAAAGGCAAAATGAAACTGGTGCTGCAATGCAACAGAACTCAATGAAATTTAAGAACAAATTTCTAAAGACACTTTTAAAAAGTCTATAATAATTGCAGAATCGATTTTAAAATTGGAATACATGATATTAAAAGACAGTTGTTAGTTCAATTCACACATCAGTAAATTAAAATATCAAAGGTGATTGCAGAGCCTGATTAAGAGTTCTATTGCGTTAATCACCTGAATAAGAGTTCTATTGCGTTGTGCCGTGTAATAGGGGTGATCGTGTCCACTAAGTAAGAACTTTACCACCATTCTTGATCTTTCCTATTTGTTAATTTTGCTTTACGTTGCGAGGTATGAAGATAAACTCCATGTGTCGTTCGCATTGAGTTGTCATGCACTGCAATGCGAACAAGCTCTTACTCGCCGTTTCGTTAATGTGACTTAGGCATGATGTTTTTATTTAAAATTTCAAAAATCTCCAATGCAAGCCCATTGGACTAAAGGGTTCTGGATTGTTGCATCCTTTCCATGACAACATCCGAAGACGTACTGGCAAACGGCGTCAGCAATATACTAGTTAAGTGAATGAAGGGTTCTTGGTTTGTCTCTTTTTTTGTCTCTTTTTGGTTACTGACTGAAAGTCTGGGGAGGTGCGAGTGAGCAATGTTGTATACAAGAATATCACGGGCGTGTCGGCCACCTCCGACGCGGTGGCATTGTCGAGCAGCAAGTCGTCCCCGTGCACAACCATCCCTGTCATGGACGTGAATCTTTCAGCAGACACACCCAATTCTGGTGTTCGCCCAGTCACCACCTTCGCCACGGGCTTCACCACTGACTGGCATCATTAAGCCCCCACCGTGCCTTTGATGTTGTTCTTTCCCGTGTTTAAAAAGTCTGAAAATATGAAGGATCACTGGAAATTGGCATGTTTGAACGAATCAGTTGGAAAAATCATACCTAAAATTATTGGTTTGTAAAAATTCTAATCCCGCTATTGATCGTTGAAGCCGTAATCTATGGCATGAATTAAAAAACTATAGTTCTTTCTATGGTTTGCGAAAATTCACATTGCTTATTTGTCATTTGATATACTATACTGTACACAGTTTTGACTTCAAAATTTTTGCTGTAGTGATTTGTATGTAACCTCTGTTATTACAGGTCGCTTCCACCAATATTATATTAAATTTAAAAATAAACTGCAGAAAATAAAAAAAAAAGACACAAAGTTACCTTCACTTTATATTAAATTTAAAAATAAACTGCAGAAAATTAAAAAAAAAAAACACAAAGTTACCTTCACTTTTGGACTGTTAGCAGCACAGCTTTACCTTCACTTTTGGACTGTTAGCAGCACAGCTTTAAAGGCAGGGAGAATTTACAAAAGAAGGGAGATGATTCTCAAGCTTATGCTTTGAAAAATGTGGTACTATGGATGCTCCCTTTGAGCTCCTTATATATTGTCACCAGAACCCAAAATTAAAAAGGGATAAGGTAGTTTATTTTGGTAGTGATAGATATGGGACCAATTATAACATAGACAATAATAAAAATTAGAATAAGGTAGGGTAGAAATATTTGAGAAGATCAAGGCAGATTTGTGTTCATCCACCTCACAATTCTCCCTCTTAAAGGTAAAGCTACTTTGAAGAATGGTCCTAACCATTTTTAGGAAATCAGGTTACAAGAAGACCAAATGCTAATGGCCACCAAAGAAACTTTTCAACAAGAGTTGACTTGGTAAATACATCTACAAGAGGATTTGCTTCAGTTAAGATTTTATTCAAAAGAATCATTTGCTTTTAATTTCCTTCCATATATAATGATACTATTTTTCAATGTGCTTCGTTTAGGCATAAAACGTTGGACTCTTGGATATGCTTATGGCACTTTGACTTCACAACCAATATTAATCAAAGTCTAAGTGATGCCAAGTTCAGCTATTAGCCTTTGGAGCCATATAGCCTCTCTGCATGCTAAGTTAGCAACAACATATTTAACTTCAGTGATAGACTGAGCAACACAAGATTGTTTTTGACTTTTCCAAGAAACAACACCACCAAAAAGATTAAACACATATCTACTAGTAGATTTCCTACTATCAATATCACCACCCCAATCTACATCAATGAAGCCATGAAGTCCATTGGAATCATTTTTATAACAAATCCCATAATTTAAAGTACCATGAAGATATTGGAAGACTTGCTTCACCATAAACCAGTGTTTTTTCCCTAGATTAGACATATACATGCTAAGTTTTCCAACAATGTAGCAATATCAGGTAGAGACCATTGCATACATTAAACTGCCGATAGCACTAGCATATGGAATTTTAACCAGGAGTTCTTTGTCTTCACTTGTCTTTGGGCAATGTTCAATTGAAAGTTTAATACCAATTTCACAAGATGTAGTCACAGGCTTGCAATCATGTATATTAAATCTTTTAAAAATATTTTCAACATATGCATGTTGTCCAAGCCAAAGCTCTTTATTAGCCATGTCCCTTTTAATTTCCATGCCCAAATTTTTTTGTGTAGCACCAAGATCCTTCATCTTAAGTTGAGAAGATAGATGAAGTTTTAACTCCTAAATATCGTGTATGTTATTACCTTCTATTAACATGTCATCGACATATAGCAGCAAAATAACATATTTGTCACTTGTATCGTTAACATACATATAGGAGTCTTTGACACTTCTAATGAAGCCAATATTTATCATGTGGTCATTAAATTTTTTATTCCACATCCTTGATGCTTGTTTGAGCCCATATAGTAATTTTAATAATCGACACACCATATGCTCTTTTCCTTTAATTTCATATCCTTCAAGTTAAAGCATATATATTTCTTCCTCAAGAACACCATTGAGGAATACTGTTGATGAGCGACGAGGTACCCCTACGCTCAACCATATGAATACAAGCATGTATGCACAATCGAGTCAAACTCCATGAATGGACTAGTTGTGGCACCTAGACAGTTATACGTTGATCGCAGTTCACTGTCTTTCCACCTCGACTAATGGTAGCTTTGTCACATATGATTTAGTCCAAAGTAAGGCATATGACGTTGTTCTAATTCTACATTACTCCTAATAATAGAAAAGATAAATTGATTAAACTAATAATGGAAGCAAAATCTAAATTGGCCTATGGCAATGGTATTTGTCCTTAATCGTCTATACACATCTTGGACTTTGTGGAATTACTACTGGGTGTGCCAAGTATTCGCACTTAAACACTTGTGATTAAGGTGTACACATTCCGCTTAATGATAGGAAAAGTAAATAACAATAAATCAAACTGTTAACTAAAGAAGGCATTAAATAATTAAAACAAAAAAATTAATTTAAGTAAATGCTGAAATGATGAAAGTAATCTTGATCTTTATTGTCGGTCATGCACGTGTCCAAGTACATCACACTCAAACAAAGGTGTTGTGCAATTACAAACCTCACACTGCGGGCATGCACCAGGAATAACAAGCTTGAAAGAAAGAAACTGAAAATTGAAAAATAAACTATCAAAAGAACTAGAAAGAAAAGAACTTCACTCTAAAAACTATCAACTTTTTGCCTGAGTGCTTTATTTATAATCTAACATAGGAATTGCGATATCATGTATATGATATTGTATCCAGGCCGCAATATCGCATACCCAATATCAGGTACCTAATATCAAGGCCTGGCAAACCGTGATTCATCATACCTCGACAACTAAAGAAAAAAAACTCATCCTCAAGTTAATACAATGAGAAATGAGCCCCTAACAAAACATTATGAAGGTATGGGATTATTGACTACTACTAACTAACCATGCCACAATATGGGAAACACAAAACTTGGACACAAAACACAAAATACAAAATGTTGGGAACTCATGTGGTTCTCAAAGGTGGTGGCTGCTTTCCCTTTGTCTAGTACTATAGGCTTTTGAGATTGCTGACATGTAAAAAATGCTTGTAGTTTCTCTTCTTCTGTCCAAGGATCATGCACAGTCCATGCTAATGTCCTAATATTTGATGGAGCTAGCACCTTCCATGGACACGACAACTGTGGAAACATCTAGTTCACTTTAACAAACCACATAGCAAATTGTCGTTGTTCCTTCTCATAGGCTCTAGCTTTATCTCATAATTCATTGTAATCTATCAATCATCGAGCCAAATTTGCTGCAACATATCTTTGATCATGGTAGCTTGCTTTGACCACTTCTAATTTAGAGTTTGCAATTTTTAATTTTTACAATGTTTTCTTATGTTCAGCAAACTTTGTCTCATACTTAGCATAAGTGGTGGCTACCTGTTTCTCGAGCTCATTTCTTGGGCACCTTGTTGTTAACATGGCTAAGTTGACATATTTCAGATTTTCCAACTCCATGTACTCTATTAAGTCTTGAATCTGTAGGTTCTAACTTTTTAGTTTTGCTTGGTGGATGAAGGTATATGTATCCAATATGGCTCGCTAGTCAATGTGTTGAGCACTAAAAGGGTTAACGTAAGTCTTAGCCATATGAATCTCCTTTTTAATTATTTCTTTGTACATCCCCACCTAATCACAAAAGTGCTATTTCAACTTCTCATGCTTCTTGGCCTCATTCTGCCATGCACTAATCTCTATTGCCATCTTTTGATGGATGGCATAGACCTCCTCCATAGAAAGGGTTCTATTTTCCCTGGCCAAGTGATTCATATCTTGGTTGACTTGTACTAATTTTTCTCGCATCTATTGAAAACTTTTTTTGAGAACATTCTTCTATTTCTCAATTTTCATCCACTAAATATTTTTAGTAGCAAGATGTTTATTCTCCTCCTATAGGGCCTTGAGAGCCTTACCATGTGCGTATGTTTGAGCTTGTGCCTTGGAAGCATCCTTATCAACCTGTTCTTTCTCCCTTGCCAAATTTTTATTCTCTTCCAACAATTTATTTAGTTGCTCATTTTTGAAAACATCGAATTGGTCAGCTGCAATGAATTGGGAAGGATCCCTTCATTTATCTTGTAGGGTGACAATCTTTTCTTATAGTCTTTGTAGCTTTGCTTCCACATGCTCAGCCCTAACTTCAACAATGACCAATTTTCCTTTAGTTGAAATGAGGTCTAATTATACTACTATGACACCTTGAGGGATATCAAAGAAGGAAGTCATGACTTGTCTTGTTTGCAACAAGCAATCCAAAACATCCTCATGCTTTGCATGAGCCATTGAGGAACTGATCAAAACTTGAGTATCATGTGCTCCCATGAAATCTGTCGATGGCATAACAGGGACATTAAAAGATTCTTTGATGTGGTCTACGACCATGTCTACTACACCTGTCGCATCCTAGTGTTGCATGATCACAACTGTGGCACCTTCACCAATTTTTAATCTGACTTGGAAGGATGTGGCATTCCTAGAGATCCTGCTAAGACCATTGGAACTCTCCTCCTGAAATCAAAAAAATGTGTCCACTCATGGGATCAACTGAAACAGTGGGCTGCATAACATCATCAATGACCTTGAATAAATTCTTAGCATCACGACTCCCCCAACTAATCGTCTCAGCAATGGTTCTGAGGTGACTGATGGATGGTCAATAGTCTTATTGCAATGGTGGCGATTGTTGGATTTGCTAGTTTGTGGTTGTGTGTTGGACCCTACTTCACATTATTGGCTAGGCCCTACCATTTGAGGTGCAATCAGCCCAACCATTCACTCTTCTTCTTACTTTGATTGCTCACCAACGTCTTTCCTTAGTGCCAATGGTTTGAGTAGTTCAGCATACAAAGCATTTTGGGATTTTCTAATAACATCATTTGTATAGCCTAAAATTCCAACACGTCTGCATAGCTTCCTAATGAGATAAGGAAAAGGCAAGACAAGCTTCCTTGTCTTTCTTTCTTCGAATTGCTTACTATTTCTGTCAAATATAGATGGGGCAAATTTGCATTAAATTTTTCCATCAAAATTTCACTACCCTGCACTACAGTAGATAGTCTGTTTAAGCTTTTGGTGGGGAAAATGTGATAAGTGTCGATCTTGAAGCAAATCGTCTCTTCCAAGGTCAATTCTCCATAAGCTTTATTTTCTTTATTGTAAGCCCATTTCAACCATAACTTTCTTGTGTTTGCATCTGAGCGAGTGGACAAGTGAGCAACCTTTGGTCCTTCATTTGGAAGATTCAAGACCTCTGCAATGGCCCTTGCAGAGAAATCAACAAGAATGCCACCTACATTGGCAATGGTGCCTTCTTCCTTGCCATGCCAAAATCGATATGTCTCACCCAAATACCAATCACTACTTTCCAAGAGAATGGGCCACAATGGAGACACCTTAAGTTGAGTCTTCACTAGTTCAAGGGAAAACTTGGTGAAAGGCCTGAAATTGAGCTCCATGATCACGATTGAGAAGGTGGACTCCTCTTGAATGGATTGGAGACATTCTGGGGACAATGTGAGACATTGCCCTAGTTTTGGGGCTCTAACTTCTCCACCTTCCATGTGGCCATATTGCACTATAGCAGGGGTTTCCTAATGAATGCTGAATGAGTGTGCTTCCTACTCTGCATGTTCTACATGAGGTCCCTAGCCTCTACCTCCTCTCGGGCATTTAGCTGCTCCTTGCAAAGGTCCTACTCAATCTCCTCTTTTTGGGGCCATCTATAATCACACAAAGATCAGCTGTTACTAAGGTTGTGTAGAGGAATTTTTATCAACTCATACCTTACTCATTACCTTAGTTAACAGTCCATAATTATGTACTGTGATTTTAGAGTTAGAAGTATTTCTGAGAAGTGGCTCAAAAGGTGTTATTGTTGACCTTACATCGTTGGGTTTCGTCAATTTCTTTACATGTGACACTTACAATCATTTGGGTGGCCTGGGTGATTGATGAAAATTAACTTGGCATTTAAACATAAAATGTTTCTTTAGTAAATATTGAATTTCTTACCCCTATGATATCCTTTGGACAATAGCAAATTTCGAAAAAAGTATGTGCACTTCCTACTACAATACAATATTATCAAAAATAAAGCTCGTAGATGTATTACTTACAGCCATCACAAATGTCTTCCATAAATCTGGAAGTGTGCTAAGAAGTGTGATGCATTGATCTTCCTTATCCATTTTCACCTCCATAGATTACAACTAATGGACCAATGTATTAAATACATTCAAGTGTTTTGTAATGGCAATACCTTCAACCATTTTACAATCATACACTCATTTCTTCAACAACATATTGATTAGGGACTTTATTTGATACAAAGTTTGTAATTCATCCCATAAATCTTTAATAGAAGAAACATTAGAAACATTAAGCAATACTAAATCTGAAAGACATAAATGAATTGTACTTATCACCTTCAGGTTTAACTTTTCCCACTCTTTATCAGAAATCTTATTTGGCTTCACTCCCGAAATTGCACTGTGCTAGTCCTTTTCAACTTATCTTGATCTTCCATAATTCATAGTTGGACCCATTAAACTTTTTTAATTTCAATTTTGGACAAAGAGTTGGTCATGATTTTTTCTTGCAATTACTTGACAAAATAAGTGGTGCATGGAACTTGGCTCTGATACCAATTGTTATTCCTAGTCACTTGCACTAATATTATATTAATTTAAATAACGAAAACTACAAGAAATAAAAAAAGACATAGAGTTACCCTAGGGAAAACCTTCAAAGTTAAAAACCCCAGCAAAAAATCGGCTCTTGGATCGTTAGCAACATAGCTTCAAAGGATTGAAGCTCAAGGAGAATTTACAAAGGAAGGGAGATGATTCTCAAGCTTATACTTTGAAAAATGTGGTAATATGGATGCTCGTTTTAAACTCTTTATATATTATCACAAAACCCAAAATTAAAAGGGATAAAGGAGTTTATTTTGGTAGGGATAGATATGGATCCAATTATAACATAGACAATAATAAAAATAGAATAAGGCATAGCAGAAATATTAGAGAAAATCAAGGCAGATTTGCCTTCATCCACCTCACAACCTCTGGCCTCACCATGCCTTACCTCCAACCCATGTTCAAAAATCCCAACGGCCTACCGAATTCCTTTTCTCATTCCTTGCTATTCTTTTGTATTCCCGTTTATTTCCTAATTTTCTTTTNACCATTCTCTGCATCGCAAACGTGAGGAGGCTATAGTGAAATGTTTGATTTTTTAAAGCACTTCAATGAATACTCGGCCGTATATCGTTGCTTTATATTGTTATTGATTAAAACCTCGGTAAAATTTTCGATTCCGCTTCCGAAATGATTCGGGAAAATTCTACGACTCGGTGACTCGGTAAAATATATTAAAATATATCAATAGTTTTAATTTAAACAATTTTTAAAACTTGATTAAATGTTTTTGATTCCAACAATTATTTCTGTTAAAGTCTTTTTTTCTATTTCTTTGAGAAGCAGTAAAAGTCCTGCACTTCATTCTATTAACAAGCCATTAACAAGCCTTAAAACCTACGATGCGATACAGCTATAATCAAAAACCATAATTTGCTATAACAATAACTAAGTCCGGCAAAATAAATGTCATGGAAAGAGACAAACATTTTAACAAGTTGATCAGACAGAACTCTGTTTTCAGTTTGTTGCAAAATTATATTAAAGTTGTTTTCTTTGTTTCATTATTTTTCTAATTATATGTTTCTAACTTTTATTTTATTTGTTTTAAATTTTATTTGAGTCAGAGTTAATCAGGATTTTCCAGTTTCCGCGAGTAATCACTGAAAATAAAAAAAATCGAAAGGTTTAAAATATCATAAAATCTAACCGACAATTAATCGCCATATCGATCATTAGGCGCCCTGTAAAAAATCATTGATTATTACTTATTAGAGCTGATTTAATCCATCAGGCTTAGAATTCCATATCTGTTTTACCGTTATGCGATTTTGTTTGAAGGTCATGAGCTCGAAGTTCATGAATCGGGGAAAATGGTTGCCTGCAGTTCTCATAACAAAACACAAATGCATCAGATTTCTTTTTCGATTAAAAACAACATGAAAACCCTCTTCCATTGACATTATAGTTCTTCAACGGGAGGAACCTGTATCGACGCTTTGGAATGCATTCACGTAAAGGGTAAAACAATAAAACGAAATTGCCGGGGCTTGAAATACTTCAGACCTCAACGGAAATTGAGCACAAGTTACTAAGACAAAGGGTACTACACTTTCTGGTAAAAAGACAAAAATTATCCCGTTAGGTTTGCCCAAAATACCAGAACGTAGAATCCGAGTAACTTGGTGCTAAGTGGTACCTCCAACGTAACATCTTGCTTAACCTAGCACTCAGTTTGCGTTCTGGACTGAATCGGCACAATATCGGCGGCCCTTCGTGACCTATTGTCCTCCGGTACTAAAGCTTAAATTAAGCTTCCTGGACCCTGTCAAATTACACGGACCACAAATTGCTTTCCAATTGACATTTTAATTTGGCTTTATACCAAAACGGAAAGAGAGATAAACAACGTGAGATTTGATAGATAAAAATGAGAAGGAAAATAAAATGATAGACCTTTTTACATTAAGAATTTATTAATAACTCAAGTTTTCATAACATTGAATTTACCACATCGCATATTTGTATGGAAAATGTGACTTGCCCTGAGAGGTGTACAATACCATGGTTAGGATACTCATCTCTCAATTGGGAAATTGTGGGTTCAATTCTTGCCTACCTTTCTTAGTGTAGCAACTAGTGAAATAGCCTTGTAGTGGGACCCTTTTCATTTATGGGTCCTATCTACCCTGTTAGGACCCTTTTCATTCATGGGTCACCAAAAAAATGTGACTTACAATTTTGATATAAAAAATCTTACAAAAAAGATAACACCTTATTTTAGTCTAGGCTAAGGTCCGTACCACTAGGCTAATAGCTCATTGTTACTACTAATATTGATATTTTATCACATATGTGCATACCCAAAGGATTTATCAAATAAATAAATTTGTGCAAAATACATTAATAGCAATAAATCTCAAGTACAATAAATGTTTCTAATATTCATTGAAATTGAAACATGTCTATTATACAATTTCTTGAAACTAACATTGTTAACTTGAATAGCTCACATAAATACTAACTAGAGATTTTCCATTTTTCTAAAGAAATTTGTTTCGCAACATTCTAATAATACATGTTGGTCATCTTCTACCCACTTGAAGTAAACACAAGTCAATATATTCTATCTTTATGCTACTCATTGTTCCATCTTCTATATAACACCCTCCTTCTTAGCCTTAGGTTAGAGAGCATTATGTTAGGTATAGAAACCCCCAACGAATAATTGCTCATAGTAAGAGAGACCAAAGACTAAAACTAACAATGCAATGATAAGGAAGCAAAAAGAAATTATGATGATACTATGACCAAAAGGGAAGAAAAGATATTGATAGTAGAAGATAAACAAAATACTAGATTATATATATATATATATATATATATGAGCAAATTGAAATCTATAACTAAACTAAAACTAGACAATATAGCATATGAGTGTAAAAATAATGCATAACTACAAATATTTAGCAGTATCAAATATGTTTAGCAATACATAGAAATATCCATAATCCAAATGCATAATGCACTAGTTTAGCTATATATTTATGATACATATCTATTATTTGACTTAGAGAAACTTTTGTATTTTTCAAATTAATAAAATCTCAAATTGATTCTCTAATAATTACTTTACATTAAAAAATCAAAACCAATATATGTTATTTAATGATAATTTTCTTGAAAAAGTGCATATCTTCACCAAGCTTCATGACAAAAATTTTTTATTTTAAGAGACAATCTAGGTAACAAAGTTGTTGGCCTCTTAGCAAAACTCTTAGCCAAAAGAACAATTCCCCTCACTGTTATGACAATACAATTATTTTACCATGACCAAGGAGGACTCTCTTAGACAAGGCTAATAATTGGCCGCTTAGCCAAAATGATAAATAGATAGGTTAATACATGTCCATCAAATGTCATAATATGAAAAAGAGATAATAGTCTAGTACTAAAAATAATCATACATAATAACCAAAAATAAATAGCAAATATTAAGAGATCTTCTTACTTTACCTAGCCTTGTGTTGATGTGTAAATTTTGGATACACCAACATCCAGAAAAACTTTTTTAAGGAGACTATCACCTAGGGCACCTCCCGTATGGGTATAGAAACCCAAGAATAGTCACAGCTAGAGAGGGCTATGTAAAGTTAAACAATTAAATGGGAATCCTATCCCTTGTCATCGTGATGTCATTGTTTGCCACTATTCATTGTCACTGCTCATAGCATTGTTACTGTCGGTGGTGCCTACTATTAGGCAAAAAACCTTGCTACCACAAAAAAAGGAAGACAAAACCTCCCTGCACAAGAATGTGCATCCGCTACTACTATGATTGCTGACACTACTGCTGGGGGTTGAGAGGGAAAATGGCATTTTCCAAGGTCACCTAGTGATTGTGGCTAGCTATTCTCCAACATCACCTATCCTACATTCACATGATCATGATGATTACATGATAAGTTAGCATAAATCTCATCCTCCATAATCCAACATAACCAATAAAACTAAAACCTTGAAATAGACAGCGAAGAATCATAGCATTATTAAAATATATCCTATAAAGGAGATTTTATATAATAATAATATGATATATCATATAAAGCATTATACTTGCATTATTTTCCAATGGTGTTATGATGACCCAATACTTAGTAACACAAATGATCATAATGATTACTAAAATCATGTTGAAAAGCACCAATCAAACCAAAGCTATTATGCTAAGAAAGAAATGATGGAAATGCAAAGAAAATATGCAAATGCAACTATATACAAATGAAATGCATGGTGAAGGTGAAGAAAACATACAACTAAGGATCTATCAAGTGTCCACATAGGGCACTTGAATAGAAATGCTTTAGATGAAATGCATTAAAATTTCTATGTAACTTATATCCTTGCAAACCAACAATTTTGTACACATTGGGGCCAATGGCGTCTGTAATTTGGAATGGACCTGACCACATAGGAGAAAACTTAGTTTGAGGATTTTTTTGACTAGTAACTCTATCTCTTTTTAGGACTAGATCTCTTATTTTAAAGACTTTACCTGCATGTTTCTTGTAAAACCATATTTTAAAAATTTTTCAATGATTAATATTACAAAAATCAAGACATAATTGTAATTTTCTTATTCATTTTCGATTAGGCACTAAATTTGATGTCCAACTTGAATGTTTCATAAGATGAATAATTTTAGATTCTAAAAGTTCATCAAGTTCTTCTTTCATCCAAGTTTCAATCTTAGTCTAACAAATCTAAGTTTTTGTAAGTCATTGAATATAGCTTCTCTAGGAATATGTTCAATGAATATGTTGTCAAAATCTGGCACACCATCTAATGTTTTAATGGTTAGGATCTCATTTATATCTTTAACCTTCCCTAAAGGTGGCGAGTCACCCAAAAGAAATGTTTTTTTTATCATGCTAATGGTATGGCAAAGTATCTTTGTAGATTTCTTCACATTACTATAAGTAAAAGGATCTATTTCTAAAATTTCACTCTCATGGTCATTTATAACATGTTCACCAAGCCCAACTTCAATAACTCCAATATAAAGATTAGTATTTTGATTTTCCAAAGATTGATTTTGCTAATCAAAGGTTGTAACTACTTGTTTATAGAAAGGCTCTCTTGGTATGACCATGTATTCAGACTTTCCTTTAATAGGAATTAATAATTCTAAGAAATATGACCTAAAGAAGCCTCCAAACTTGGCTCCAAAAGTCCTAGATAAAAGCACATCATAAGTGGGTGACATATCAACTACTAAAATATCCGTATAGCATGTAAAAGAACGGTATTGTTTAAGTTGTACCTTTACTCTCTTTAATAACCCTACCACAGGTACATTAGATCCATCAAGTTGTATCACACTTCTTACTCGTGGTTGCATTTGTGCTCCTAATGTTTTCCATACCTCAAGTGGCATGACACTAACAGTTGTGCTAGAATCCATGAAACAATTATGAACATTCTTTCCTAAAATAATCAACGTTGTCAGGAAAAGAGGTTGATCTTTCTTGTTCAACATGGAATTCCTTGCATTTTATATTGATAACATGTTAGGAATTTCTGCAAAATGAACTTGCCTTTCGGTTGTTGGAGATCTTTCTTTATTGGTTTCAAGTGTATGAACTATCTTTTGAATCACATCTTTCATTTCATTAAAATGTAGAAGATCATACATTGAAATGTTGGTGATGAGTGGCGAGATACCCCTACACTCAACCATACGAAATGAGCGTAGCATGCATGATCCGGTCAAACTCTACAGAAGGACTAGTTGTGACACCTAGACAATTAGCCTTAGGTTGCAGTTCGCTGTCTTCCCACCTAGACTAGTATTTATATTTGTCATGTATGGTTTAGTCTAGAGTGAGGTGTATGATGTGTTCCTAATTCTAATGCTACTCCTGAAGGCAGTGGAAAGTAATAATTAACTAAGCTAAGCTAGGAGGAAAAGGGTAAGAGAATCTAATCTAGCCTAAGTGCAACGAGCAACCGATTCCTTGATCAACCGTACACATCTTGGACCTCGTGCACGACTACCACTAGGATTACCAAGCGCAAATCCTAGGTACGCCATTGGGCTACCAAGTAGTCACACTTAAATGCTCGTAATCAAGTNTGCGTGTCCAAGTACGTCACACTCGAATAAGACACCATACAATTACATTCATCACACTACAGGCAGACACGGGAAAAATAATCTATCTCTGAAGTGGTCAAACTACCAAAGCTTTACTACTTCTAACTCCTCATTACCAAACAAGGGAGAACTGCCTCTTATTTATAGATATGACGACAGACTACGATATCGCATACGCGATATCGTAGGGAAGACACGATATCGTGTACACGATATCGTGGGGGATGCGATATCATGGCGGATGCGATATCATGGCCTATGCGAATCACGTCTCATCATGCCCCCACGACTGAATAAAAGCTCGTCCTCGAGTTACAAGGAGAACAAGCTTCATTGATTACATAGTAGATAGGTATGGGATTATTTACTGGAAAAACAAAAAGGAAATGATGCTGCAATGTGGGAAGACACAACACAGAAAAAATACTACACTACAAAAAATGGAACTCATGTAGTTCCTAGTGGCGGTGGCTCCTCCATGGGTGCTTTCCCCTTGTCACGTGCTCTAGGCTTTGAAGCTTGATTGCGTTGAAGTATGGCCTGGAGCCTCTCCTCTTCGGTCCGAGGATCTTGTGTCATCCATGCTGATGTTCTGATGTTTGATGGAGTCGGTACTTCCCACGGACAGGGTAGTTGCAGGAACATCTGATTAGCTTTGACATACCATGTCATGAACACACGTCGTTCCTTTTCATAGGCTCTAGCTTTGTCTTTGTATTCGTGAAGCTTTGTTAGCCATCAAGCCAAGTCAGTTGCAACATCGTTTTGTCCCTGGTAGCTTTCTTTTACCATCACAAGTTCAGAATTTGTAACATCTAGTTTCTCAGCCAGCTTCTTGCACTCTGCAAATTCTGCTTCATATTTGATGTGGGTGGAAGCTACCTACTTCTCGAGCTCTGACCTCAGGTGTCCTACTGTTAACATGGCCAGGTTGGCATATCTAAGGTTTGCCAACTCCATGTATTCGGTCAAGTCTTGGATCTGCAGGTCCCGGTTCTTAACTTTCGCTTGGTGGACGAAGGCGTAAGTGTCCAATATGGCCCTTCAATTAGTGTGCTGAGCACTAATGTTATTGATTTGAGCCTTGGACATATGGATCTCCTTCTCCAGGATTTTCTTGTACATTCCCACCTGATCACGGAAATGCTCCTTCAGCTTCTCATGTCATTTAGCCTCATTCTACCATGCGCTGATCTCGATGGCTGATTTTTGGCAAATAGCGCGTACCTCCTCCATTGAGAGGGTTTGATTTTCTCTAGCTAAACGGCTTACATCTCGGTTGACCCGAATGAACTGTTCTTGTAACTGATGAAAGTGTTCATCGAGAACATTCTTTTGTTTCTCCATAGAAGTCAACCGAAGGTTATCTACAACCAACTGCTTATTCTCTTCTTCTAAGGCCTTGAGTGCCTTAAGATGCGCATGAGTTTGCGCTTGTGCTACAGAGGCATCCCAAGTGTCTGTCTCCTTTTCCTCTGCCACCTTCTTAATTTCTACGATTAGCTTTGTTAATTGCTCAATTCTAAAATTTTTCAGCTGGTCTATGGGAATAGATTGTAGAGGATCCTGTTGTGCTGCTTGTAAGGCTACGAGCTGCTCTTGTAGTTTCTGCACTTCAGCTTCAGCATGCTCGGCCCTGACTTCGGATATGACCACCTTCCCCTTGGTGGAAATGAGGTTTGATTGAATTGTCGTTACATCCTGGGGGATGTCAAACAAGGACGTCAGAACTTGCCCTATTTGTAGCAATCGATCTAGCGTATCCTCATGTTCCGCAGGAGTCATTGAGGTTCTGGAAAGAGTTTGAGCATCCCGTGCTCCTGAAAGATCTGCTGGTGGCACAACAAGTACATTAAAAGATTCTTTGATATGGTCAGCGACCACTTCAGCAGCTCTCGCGGCATCTTGGTGTTGCATAACCACCACAGTGGCCCCTTCACCAGTCTCTAACTGCACTTGAAAAGATGCTGCGTTTCTTGAGATCTGTTGTGACCATATGCTTTCCCCTCCTCCTGTTTGAATTGATAATTCACCCCTTATGAGATCTAACGAAATAGTAGGCTGGTCAACATCATCGATGATGTGGAAGAGGTTTGCGTCATCATGACTTCCCCAACTAACTGTCTCGGCGATGGCCCTAAGATGGTTCATCGACAGTCTATAGTCTTGCGGCGGCGGCGGATGATCCTAGCCTATACTAGGTCCTGCTTCTTATTGTTGGCTGGGAGACTTATGGCTGGAGGTTGACTAGGTCCTGCAAGTTGAGTTGCAGGTGATCCAGTCATCTGTTCTTCTTCTTCATCTGGTCTCAGCTCTTCCTCAATGCTCTTTCTTGGGGCTAGTGCCTTTAATAACTCAGCATAAGAAGCATTCTGGGCCTTTCGGAGGACATCATTTGTGTATCCCCGGATACCAGCCCCTCGGCACAGTTTTCTGATAAGGCAGGGAAAAGGCAGTGCCATCTTCCTTGACTTCTGTTCTTCAAATCGCCTTAGGATCTCCATCAAATATAGATGGGGAAGGTTAGCGTTAACCTTTCCCATCAACACTGCACATCCCCTTGCCGCATACGTAGATATTCTTTTCAAACCTTTTGTGGGGAAGAGGTGATAGGTTCCAATTTTGAAATAAACCAACTCTTCCGTCGTCAGCTCACTAAAAGCTTTATCTCTGCCATAAGCCTTCTCTAACCAATCTTTTCGCACATCAGGGTCTGATCGGGTAGATAACCGAGCAACATGGGGGGCCTGAATTTGGAATGTTTAACACTTCTAAAATCGCCTGTGCAGAAAATTCTACTGTCAAACCAAAAATGTTAACCATGGTGCCTTACTCCTTATTGTGCCAAAACTGGTACGTTTCACCTAAGTACCAGGCACCGCATTCAGAGAGGACAAGCCATAAGGGAGACCCCTTGAGGTGATCCTTAACAACCTCAGGAGAAAACTCTACAAAAGATTCGAAGTTTAGCTCCACAATCACAACAGTGAATGTGGACTTCTCATGGATAGCCTAAACACACTCCGAAGGCAACGTGAGTTGTTGTCCTGGTTCAGGCGCAGCAGCAGCTCCTCTTTCTGCCTGCCCAGACCTTCTAGTAGGAGGTTCTTCTTGATGGATGCTGAATGATTAC
>MNCI01000952.1:250793-266191 GCA_015680685.1 Gnetum montanum
AGGTTTGCTCTTAGTCATGGGGATCTGGACCCAAATTTTTTTAATTTTCTCCTAACCCTTACACCTTTGGTAACCACTATGATATCTCCAGATCCGTATCAACCATACCACAACTCATCCAATGGACCTTTCACCAAAGCAAGGTATCAATTGCATTATGATTCATTTACCCTTTCTAATATAAGACTGTGTTGTGTGTGCATATGGCAATCATACAACAACAAATGGGATTTGGAAGGAACACATGGACTGGATCAGTGCTAAAGTCGCTATGCAAGGAATGAGATGGATGGTGCACTTATGGATAGACAACGAAAGGCACAACCTTGGCATTGGCAATAGCAGACTTCTTCTCTTTTCTCTCTTCTCTCTCAGCTGCCAAATAAGGCCTGATGTCAAATGTATAAGGTGTTCACTCTTGTTGTCATAAACACCAATTTTGTCATGTTCTATAATGATGATCCGTTCACATGTCATCCCATTCACCATTAGTTCCACTTGAGTCAATAATCCCATACCATCCCAATATTTTGTAAGGAACTCAAGGATAAGTTTTTATTCAGTCATGGGGATATGATGGGACGCGATATCGCATGGGCCATGATAATGCGTCCGCCGTGATATCACATTCCCTGCGATATCGCGTATGCAATATCGCATCTTCCCCTGCGATATCGTGTACTCGATATTGTAGTGCACCATCAAATCTATAAATAAGAGGTAGCTCTCCCTTGTTTCTCATTCTAGCCCTAGACCGTAGCGAAACTCTGGCAGTTTTACCTCTCCAGAGATAGAATAATTTCCATGTGCCTGCAGTAGGAGCTCCAAAGTGAACAGATCTTTATTCGAGCAAATATTGTACCTTAACACAAGTTTGTGTACGGAAATAAAGACGAACTTCTTAGATAAACCTTGCAGTGCATGGAATAGGCTAAATAGGACTTTATTTACTGTTATTTATTGTTTATCATTTAAATGCTTTATTAGTTAATTAAATCTCTCTCAACCCTTCTTCCATAGTTAAGTGCATTCAATACGACCGCTTCGAGCATGTGCGTTACGCTTAGTGATCCCAGTAACGAATAGCGTTTTGTAACCAAGGTTGCATTGGTTTAGGGTGTGAACAGTAAGCGGGAACAGATACTGATGCTAGGTTAATTAAGGCTTAGTTAGTTAGTTAAAGTTAGTTAATTAGTCTCTTCACCCTTCACCTCATTAGCATAGGAGATAAAACCGAAAAGATATACAAATCATATACCTCAAACTTAACCATACGACCGTGACAAATACAAGTAAGCCTGGGAAGACAACGAATGATTAACCTTAAGTGTTCCATGAGGTGTGTAGGCACTTAGTCTACGGAGTTTAACCGGATCGCGTGTGTAACGCTCGTATTCGTATGGTTGAGTGTAGGGGTACCTCGCCACTTATCAAATAGGATTAAGCAAAAGGCAAAATACAATGATAAGTATGAACTCAATATGCCTAATCCTCTAATTGAGTAAAAAAAACTCCCTATTTAATTCTACTTTGGAGATGTTTAACATCTGAAATCTTTCTCTATCTTTGCACAAAGAAAGGAGGATGAATCTTCAAAGAATCAATGGTCTTAACTCTAGATAATGCAATAATTGTTAGACCCATAAGTTCTCTTGAACCAATGTTAATAGTAGCCTTATCTAGTGTCACTTCTTAAGATTTATCAATAGTCATGGCCCATGCCAACCGTAATGGTAACTGATGAGATGCTCCTCGGACCACAAGTATAATTGGCACATGATGAGGATTACCATTATCAAAGGCACATCTGATGTAAGAGTCAAAATCAACAATAGCGTATGATGATAATGTAGGTGGTTCTTTGCCTTAAGGATACATAATAGTATAAATCATGCCAAGTGCACCATTCACCAATCCTGCTTCAAGCCAAAGGTTAACTATGAGCATTACCCTTGCACCTTCACATATAAGCAAAGATCACTCTATATCATCACCATCATCATTTGAGATTCTAAATCCATAAGGATCTCTATCTGCTACACACAATGCAATAGGTCTTTACATTGTTTCCAACATCTTCTTATTGTGTGATTGGACTTTATCCTTTGTATCATATAAGTGCATTGATTCTTCAAAACCATCTAATCCACTCAAAGTGGATGGAAGATTCATTTGAGTAGCTAAGAAATTATAATCTTCATCATGGATTTTTCCTTCTCTGATATGCATCAATACTTCCCTGAATCTTTGTTGTTGAGGATCATTTCTAGACTGACGAAAAATTACATCTAAAACAAAAAATGTATCAAATTATTGCCAAACCCCTATAATGTCTACATTCTTGGATGCATAAGGCACAACATTAAGCACAGGAGGAAGTTGACTCAAATCACCTATCAATATAACTAATCTTCCTCCAAAAACTTCATTGTGATGTTCTAGAAAAATTTCTCTTAGTCATCTATCAATGATTTATAATAATCTTCCTCCCACAAAACTCATTTCATCAATTATTATATATCTTACCTTTGATAGTCGATGTTGTATACTTATCTTTGTAGATGAGGAGAGTTCTTTGTAGGCACCTATTTCAATGTTCAGACTGGAATGAATGGTTGTTGCGTTAATGTTAAATGCTACAGCTCTTGTGGGTGCCATTACAAGTAAAACATTATGTTTTTCATTGCAGTATTTCATGAAAGCATTACGAAGCGCGCCTATGAGAAATGACTTTTCTATACTAGATGTTCCCTAGATAATCATTCTTAAAGGATAAACAACTTCATCTATTGACTGTGAAAACATCATGTGGCCTACAATTTTATTATAGCATTTCCTTTGCTTTGCACCCAGCTTATCAGAATCGTAGGCACTATAATCACGATCAATAACAATCATGGACCAAGATGATTTATTACTGGCAATAAAACTTGTAGCAAATTTTGCAACATCCTCTCCCAAATACTGTAATGTCCAGTTATGCATTCTATCAACATCCTGTAGCCAAAGCATCTCCACTTTTGTTCTCTAAAAACGACATGTTAATAAGAGATGATGGTTGAGGATTTCAAAATCATATTCCTCATGATCTTGCACATAGGGAGTTACATCTACAAATTATCTTTCTTCCTCCAAAGCTCACTGGAATTCTTTTTCAGTATTAATCTCCAATGCTACATACAGATGTTGAACAGACAAACAGTTCATTTCAATTTCCTCATCATTAAAACCAATATCTCACTTCACATCTCTAAACAGATAATGTAACAACAACATAGCCCAACAGTATTCAATCCATTTTTGTTCTCCTTACTTTGGTGGGATGAGAAACTTGGGATAATATCTAACAATAGCATCTGGCTCTGGGTGATGCGGATTCTAATTTGGGTTGGACTTATTATTTATGTTGCAATTGTACTCTTTAAAAGCCTGCAACAATGAGATAGCCTCCATCAAAAGCAAACGTTTTTAATACCTATTAATAAGAGTTGTATAGTTTTCAACTTCATTAGTTTCATCTGAATTAATTTGAACTTTTTTATACACCTCTCAAGAAACATTAAGTGTGCGGAAAACATGACTATAGTTTACCAAAGGAAGCTTATACAACATGCGATAGACCTCCATAACACCAATGTCTCTATCTATAGTAGCATCCATCATGAGCCTTCTATTAACTGATAAAGCATCTTCATGAAGATCCCTTGACTCAGAAATTTGCAATAACATGTCATGAAAAGATTGTGATTTCTTCTCTATTTTAGCTACATATTTCGCGATATATTTTATGACAACATATTGTGACATTACTAGCTAAAAATCTATATTTTCCTTCCATGTTTGAAGCATTATTCTGTTATGAACATTAAGCCTCAAATTGTTTCTTTAAGGAACATAAGTAATCTCATTATTATTTTCTGGATCTCTTTGAAAAGTTGATTCTAAAGATAATGGCCAAGGAACATTGTACCTAGAATTATAAAATACGAAAGTTGAATATCTATATATTTTTTTGCATGATAAATTAGATTTTACTTACTAATAAAAATGAATGCAATGGTGAGGAAATAGTAATGATACAACATTTTGATTAGAAAGTGGCACCTACAAACTTCTTTGCCATTACATTTTCATAAGCATGCACCAAGTTTGCATATAGTATGTCTTTGAACAACATTAAGCAAATCAGATAATTAGTTTCCAAATTCATACATTGTACTTGTTCAATAGTCAACTCACATGGATGACGTAACATATTTACACATAAAGCCTAAGTGAGAAGACAAATTGAAAGAAGTAACAATGGAGAAATTAATATCTTTGTATTTTAAGCAATATCAGCAAAAAAAAATTTATGTAAAGAATAGAAAGGATAAATGAGGACTTACATTATTTGGATGTCCATTAGCTGTAAATCTTGGATTCTATGCATTTGTAATTGAATCAAAAAATTCCTTTGCCATATGCATGATGTGAGGATCATTATGGTTGAGCTCATCTACCTTTGAAGCATCTTGTATCCATAGGAAACCATGCACATGTGGAGATCCATGATGCTACCACTCATATTGTGTCTAATAGTCAACAACATGGAACTCATTCATCAAAACTATTTTAAGAAAGACAATGTGACAACGATGCATGAACTTGATAACTATATGCAAATTTTCTACGATATTACTCTACCTCCAACGTTTGAGTTCTAATGAGTTCTCAGGTGGATCTCCTTCCATTAGATTATGTAACTCAAGCCAATAGAGATCTGCTGCACTCAAAGTAAAAAAAAATAGTTGATGTTCCCAATTGATTCACCATGTCAATTAGCTTTGCTTTACATTTTCTTCAATAAGATGTGTACCACGGATGGATGCACCATATCACATTAAATTATCAACAATGACATGTGATGGAGCATTATGCAGTTGTTCTCATAGTTCTTCAATAGTTATGGGTGCATCAACAATATTTTTTTAAAAAAAAAATACAGCCATAGATTTCATTGCCTGTCTCCTTCTAATGACATTATAGATATAATACCTACAAATAAATCACACATCATGGCTTAAATGTTATACAAAACATTATAAATAATGATAATAACAAACAATTGGCAAATTACTATTTACCTGAATCGCTTGTGGCATCCAAATCTACCATCTTTGTAGCAAATAAGATGTTTTGCATATTCATGCAATTTAACATTTTTAGCTCTTCGCTCAAGAAAATTGCATTTTTCTTTAGAAAAAAGACTTGAAAATGCAATTGTAAACAACCCCATAATGTTAAACGCATTACTTGTTGCAGTAGATGGCTATTGTTGCTAATCTTGAAGAGAGTGTTTTTTTCCTTCTCTATTATGACTAATAGTAGCAAGATCCATGTTTTTGAAAATGCAAGAATTCCAATATTGCACCTCTTAACCTTGTAACACAATGCCTAAGTTCAATATCTATAAATACTACATCACAACATAACTGTCATCACCTTAACTATCGTCATGATTGTAAATGTCACCGTTTTTAATAATAATAAATATTCATTATTACCCATTGTTTATAATAAAAAAATATTCATTATTACTGTAATCGTAATTGTCGTCGTTTATAATAATAATAACTATTCAATATTGACCGTTTATAATAATAAATATTCATTATTACCCACGTCGAGGCCTGTGTGTAAGGGAATATGAAGAGACAAATGGGGAGCCCAACGGTTGGGGGACATTAAGGGTCGGGGGGACATTAATTAAATAAAGATTTAGCTTCCCTGCAATGACTCTTTGGCTACTTGACTTTTCAGATTCGGCTCCTTTGCAGTGACTCTTTAGCTCCCCTGCACATGGCGTGTGATGTGAAGGGTGACAAAATACACTCCCCCCTCCTCCCCCCCCCCATCGCACAAGATGTGTTGGCCTCTTGGCCCAACCATCGTGCGAGACGTGTTGGTCTCTTGGCCACAAAAAAATTGCCATCAATTCAATGCAAAAATAGTTGTATGAGTTAGTTATTGAGTGAACTTTTTATTTTTATTTTTGAGGCAAGGCAGCTTGGGGTTGGTAGCACAACCCCTATTAACACACCAGGTGATGTGACCTACGAATGCAAAGGGTTCTGCCATAAGGCTACTCCACTAGTGTAGCAACTTAGGGTTGGTAGCACAACCCTATGTAACCTATGAACGAAAAGGATCCCACCATAAGGCTACTCCACTAGCGTAGCAACTCGAGGTTGGTAACACAACTGTAAGGGATATGACCTACAAATGAAAAGGATTCCACCACAAGGCTACTCAATTATTGCCACACCCAAAAAAGTAAACAAGAATCAAACCTACAATCTCTCAACTATGGACTCGTTCCCCGCTAGACGAGTGTCATGACCTCTTGCCATACACCCTTGGGTACTACAAGGTGAGCTTTAATACACATTATAGGTTACCATGGAGAGCCTCGATAAGAGTTCTACCGCGTTGTGCCGTGTAATTGGGCTGACCGTCTCCTCTAACTTGGAATTTTAGAACCATTTTTCGTATTTGTCATGAAAACAAAACCATGTTTGAAAGTTAACGTAACCTTACGTTGCGAGGTATGAAAATAAATTACATTAGTCTTTGGAGTGGATTTTTCCTGCACAGCCAGCTCAACAATCTTACGTTCCGCTTCCTTCATGTGACTTATGCATGTCGTTTTTATTTAGAAAATCCCCCCTGCAGAGCCCAATAGGCTGAAGCCTGAGGTGTCCTATACCATATTGCAAGCGGATTGTTGCTTTGTTCCCACGACAACAGGCGAACACGGTATGCCCAATCGGCGTCAGCAATAAATTAGTTAACTGAAGGGTACTGCTCTAGGTTTGTCTCTTTTTCGTTATTGACTGAACTCAACGTAGACGCAGCCGGCGAGACCACGCTTACCATGAACGCTAAACCGATGCCGTATGCCAATCTTGGGTGTGCTTTATGCATGTGCACTTAGGCTCCCGCTCAAATAAAATAGCGAGCGTTTTTCTTCGGCGCAAAGTCAGGCAGCCGCAATGTCTCGGTCCGACTCCAGGTCCAGGATAAGTGTTCGTGTACATTTTGTTGGCCGCAGGCCTAGCCCGACCGCTACTACATGCTCTGAATCTATGCTTAGTAACTGGTAATTGCTTATACACGTCTGAGCAGTAAATTTGCCCATGCAAGAGGCGTGCTCCCATTGTCCATGCTTCATAGCGTCTACGGCATTTCCACTGCTGCTGCGCAGGCATGTCTTGCTTGTCCCGACCGCATCAACCCTTCTATTTATATGTGGGTACAACGAGCGACATAGACATCACACAACGCAAAAAGACAACAGCTCAGAGCACAGCATAAGGAGAAGAAAAAAGTTGACAATGAAGAAGAGCAAGAGTATGAGCACGAGGCCTATCAACGTTGCTGTCTGGATTGTAATTATGTGCGTCGGTTGGCGGTGCATGGCGCAGGCAGAGGCTGCAACTGCAACGACGTTCAACGTGGGAAGCTACGGAGCCAAAGCTGACGGCCTCACCGACGACACGCACGCCTTCTCGGCGGCCTGGGAGGCCGCGTGCACGAGCTTCTCGGCTTCGGCGGTGGTGCTGGTGCCGCAGGGCAGATATGTGGTGGGCCCCGTGACATTCTCGGGGCCGTGCAAGAGCCACATGTCAGTCCAGGTGATGGGGACCATCGTGGCACCCAAAGACGCGGGAGCCTTCACATGCGGACAGCATTGGCTCCATTTCCAGAGCGTGCAAGGCCTTGCCGTAGAGGGCACCGGCGTGGTTGACGGACGCGGAGACTCGTGGTGGTCGCTCAACCCGCGGCCCTGCTCGGCGGGGCCCACCTCGCTACGATTCACGGCCACCAACAACACTCTGCTGCGTGGCTTAACGTCGCTCAACAGCAAGCAGTTCCACGTCGACTTCAACGGCTGCAACGGCGCGCGGGCCCACTACGTGACCATCAGGGCCCCCGCCGACAGCCCCAACACCGACGGAATCCACGTCGGCGACTCCTCGCACGTGCGCATCTTCGACGTCGACGTGGCCACCGGCGACGACTGCGTGTCGCTGGGGCCGGGCACGCGCGATGTGGAGGTGAGGCGCGTGCGCTGCGGGCCCGGGCACGGCATCAGCATCGGCAGCCTCGGCACGTTTTCGTCCTTCGATGTGGTCAGCAATGTGACCGTGAGCGACGCCACTCTGCGCGGCACCGCCAACGGCGTCCGCATCAAGACTTGGCAGGGCGGGAACGGCGCCGCAAGCGACATCGTGTTCGAGAACGTGCGCATGGAAATGGTGAGCAACCCCATCATCATTGACCAGCACTATTGTCCCACCGGAAACGGCTGCAGCGTTGCAAATTCCGGGGGCGTCCGTGTGAGCAATGTGTTATACAATAATATTACGGGCGTGTCGGCCACCTCCGACGCGGTGGTATTTTCGTGCAGCAGTTCGTCCCCCTGCACCGCCATCCATGTCATGGACGTGAACCTTTCGGCGGCCTCACCCAATTCTTCTCCTCGCTCTGTCTGCAGCTTCGCCTCTGGCTCTACCACGGGCATCGTCAGGCCCCCACCATGCCTCTGATCTTATTTCTATTGTTTGTGAAAATCCACGTTGCTTATTTTTCAATCTAGTATACATGGTTCTAACTGTCAGAATACTAATTTGTATTTCACATCTGCCTGACGGGTGGGGCTCAACGGCTTGAAATACAATAGAGCTAATCTTTCATGCTGGCATTGGACTTTTCTTCGTGAAAATCTCTGGCCTAATCATATATCATAGTATCATACTACCTTAGCAGACGGAACACCTTTGTATGCACGTCAACTTCTTTACGCGGTGTTGTTCATTGCCTTAAACTTCAAGGGAATTACGGTTATGTTACGTAATGGCATTCTCGATCATTTGTAATATTCTAATATTTTTCATTAACCATCAACTGCATGCATTCCGCTTGTGATGATGATTATTCTCGGCCGTTTCTTCTATTTTCTTTTTCTTTTTTAATTAAAGTTATTTTAATTCTTGTTCACATGTTAAATACTATTGCTTTATAAACAACGAATCAGTCTCACTATGTTCATTGCTTTATATTTAAATTTAAATTATGGTATTTTTACTATTATGTTTTTATCTATGTCCTACTCAAGTTTTCTACAGTTATTTAATTAAAGGGCTAGCATTTGGAATGACAAGTGCTCATTTCTCAAGTCATAAGGCTTTGGATGCAACCATTGCAACCAAGTTTAACATGGTATATTAGAGTTGTCCAGTGAGTAAAACCAAAACTTTAACATGGCATCAAAGTTGTGGTTATGGAAAAGAGGTCAAAAGATTTAACTAAATCATGATTAGAATTTAGTTAAGGAAAACCATCAAAATGAACTAGAAATGATACACTTACAATGATTATCAAGTGAAGGGATAAATAAGGAACCACGAATGAATTAAATGAGGGGCAAGAAGAACAAATCTTAGTTGATTTAGGGAGAGGTGATACAATATGAATAAAGAAGGTTCATGAGGAGTTAATGAGTTCTAAGAGCATGATTGACAAAACCCTCTTGCACCTTATGAAATATCAAAAGTCTTCTACAAATCAACAGTCATGTCCTTTGGTGGAACATCAACTCAAATACATAGTGTATATACTACAGGGAATGAAAAACAAACTTGACAACCTTTAGAACTTCATACAAAATCAAGATGGAATAAGCAAGTTATAATCAAAGAACTTCAACAAGTGATAGGGACTTCCTCTAGTCAAGACCACAAGGAATGTATCAATCAGTACACGTAATCAAGTAATTGTTAAACATAAGTGAATCACATAGTTTACTTGTGTATTATCATTGCATTTCAAAAAGTATAAAAAATATTATAATACATATTATACATGCAATACAAAATGACCTATGTTGCCATTCTAAGGTGGGAATAAGAGTATTTATAATTTTTACATATTTTACTTAAAGAATAAAATGATAAATAAACATATTCGTTGCAATCCCTTACAAGATAGATGTAGTGCTCACACATGTAACAAAATTAAAGGCATACTCGCATTGCAATCCTCTTAGGGATAAGTACAATGTCAAACTTACACACATAGGTATCGCACTCTTCAAAGAGATAGGTGTAATGCTAACATGCATGAAAAATAAATAAACAACTTCTCAATTACATCCTTAATAGCCTAACATCATGCCATACGAATACAACCTTCTTAGGCAAGGTAGAATCATTGTAGCTCCACATAATTACCTAACTAATAATTAATTACTTAAATCAATAATAATAATTTTATAACATTAATTAATTAATCATAGTTTATGTAGCTCATATTTTTAGTATTTTTAATGTTTAAGGAACATTGATATTTAAGATAAAAAGGGTTAATCATGAGCTTTATTCACTACACTAACACTAAACTCCACATTAACCAAACAATTCAAGGCTACAAAAGTATGGCAACACTCCAATAGAGTCTCATTGCATAGTGAAATTATGACTCAAAGCACACAAAAAAAATTTAAAAAATGCATACTTACCTAATGGAGGAGAAGGTGTTAACAAAAAATGCCAAAGAAAATCCTATAAAATGAATCTCTTTTTAGCTTTCCCCTTATGTATTTATAGTTTTCAGCTACATAACAAAAATGATCCATTACCACCAAGGTGACAATACTATGGTGGCATCACTAGGGATTTGCCACTAAGGCTTTGACACCATAATTCAAAATGAACCTAAACTACAAAGTTAAATGGATATAAGGACTTTAATGCGTCATGGCATATAAAGAAGTAAAAAATTTCCACAAGATGCCTCATCAACAAGCCTAAGAACCAATATTATGGGCAAAATACCATACTTCATCAGTGATGAGCGATGAAGTATCCAACACCCAACCATATGAGATACAAGTGTTCACGCATGATCTCGATTGAATTCCGTAGACAAGGCAATGTGACTATGCAAGTAATTGGTTAGAGTTTGTGATCATTTTCTTCCCACGTGAGCTAGTAAATTCAATGTGTATGGTTTAACTCATGATGAGGTATATGATAGATGATGTTGTATTGGCCATATTACACCTAGTAAACATGAAGTAAATGGAATAGTTTCTAAATCTAAGTAATAGCAAACAAATATAATCTAGCCTATGTGATGAGCAACCAGTCCTAACCTTTTGTTCACACCTTGGACTTCATGTAACTACTACTGGGATTACCAAATACCACACTACTGGTCATACCAAGTGATAGTACTACTAGGTTACCAAGTAACTACACTTAAGTGCTCAAGATCAGTTGTACTCATTCCGCTTAATGAAAGTAATGGTAAAGTGCATAGAAAGTAAATCAACTATGAAGATAGTAAACATTAAACTAAATGAAAGCAGAAATAAAACTAAGTGTTTCTACAATGATGGAAAGTAATCTTGATCTTTATTTCCAGTCATGCAATGTGTCCAAGTACATCACACTCAAATAAGGATTCCGATCAATCAGTTAACATCATACTATAAGCACACACTACTAAGTACTAAAATATAAAATCACAAAAATAAACTGAAAGAGTTCTACTACTATGTTATCAAATCTATTGTAGATCTATGCACATAAGTGTTAATTTTATAGGCTAGCATGCATCACACAATATCATTTATATGATAACATATCATGAGATACGATAATGTATCTACAACATCGTAGATACGATATCGTAACTATAGTATCATTATGGTGAAATTTTTTACTTTATTATGCCCTGACAACTAACTGAAGATTCATCCTTGAGTTAAAACAAAATAAAGATAGAGTTCCTTACAAAATTGGGCGGTAGATTTACATGAAACTAACTACTCTATACATGACTCTTAAGTGCCGCATGGTGTTTTACAAAAATAACACAAACATGACATGATAAACTTTATAATACAAAAACAAAATTTGGTGAAGTTGGATGTAGCCTTATGTTGTTCCAGGTGCAGTGGCTCTTCCATTGGTTGCTTTCCCTTATCATTAGGATTCTAAAATTAGTAGTGGTTCAAGAGCACCTACAATTTCTCCTCTTCTATTCTTGGATCATAAACCATCCATGCTGATGAGCCAGTGTTTGATGGAGTCAACACACCCCACGGACATGGCAATTGTAGAAACATATGATTAGCTTTAACATACCATGCACCATACTGTCATCTTTCTTCTTCAAAAGCTCTAGCCTTATCTCTTAATTCATGATAATATGTTAATCTTCTAGCTAGGTTTGCTACTACATCTTTTTGCCCCTAGTAGTCAACCTTAACTACTTCTAACTCTGAGTTTGCTACTTGAAGTTTCTATAAAGCATCTTTACGATCTACAAACATCTTCTCATATAAATCATACGTGGTTGCTGCTTATTGTTCAAGCTCACTTCTGGGCCTACTTGTTGTCAACATGGCTAAGTTAGCATAATGGAGGTTTGCTAACTCCAATGTTTGATGGAGTCAGCACTTTCCACGGCAACTATAGAAACACTTGATTGGTCTTGACATGTTATACCGCAAATAGTCATCATTCCTCTTCATAGGGTTAGGACCTAACCTCTCCACCTTTTTCTTGGATAGATTATGAGTAACAGGAGTTCCATGATGGATGTTGAGTGATTGTGCCTCCTGCTCTACATGTTCTACATGAAGTCCTTGGCCTTTTCCTCCCCCTGGTCGTTCGGTTGCACCTTGAGAAGGTCCTCCTTGTCGTCCTCTTTTAGGGGCCATCTATAATCACACAAAGATCAATTGTTAGTAAGGTTATTAAAAAAATTTCACTGATTTCATACCTTACTCATTGCCTTTAATAAATTTTGAATTCTTTGCTTAGTGTGATTTTAGAGTTAGAAATTTTTTTTCAAGGAAGTTGCCCTAAAAGTTTAATGTCGGACCTAGTTTGTTTAGGTGACACATAAAAGGACCTAGTTTTTTAGGAACGTTTGATAAAATGATGACAAAGGAAAGAAGAGATTTGAAAATGAAGTACTCAAAGGATATAAGATGATGTGGTGGTGTGCAACAAGTACAAATCACAAAAGTTACGCAAGTGGGTCCTTCCCAAAGCAGGTTCCAACCTATAATGCCCTTGCATAACCACACCTTAAAATGTCTGTAGGCACTAGAAGGGTTTAATGTAATCCACATCAATTTCACAAAACACACACATGTAGATACCACCGTAATGAGATATGAATTCAATGCTATACAAGACACAAGTCACAAATTCATGAATACTGAGATGAGGTGAATTATAGAAGGGATTGCAGAGATTGGGACATGAGGTAATTGACTCAGGGCACAATGAATCTTTAGTGTAAGGCATTATTAATGTGTCATTAACCGATAGCTCAAAAATTAGGACCAAGTCCATTCCTCTGATCAGTGACATCGCATTGCTTCATCCAATGATGGACAACCATAAGAGCACCATGACAGTAAGGCATATGATCACTTGGCGTTTCGTTCAAGGGAGAAGTGATTTTTGCTTTGCGGCACATGTTTTTTTTCTTTCTTCTTTTTGTGTGGCTGCTTTGGCACACTCTCTCTTCTTTTTTCTTTTTTTTTTGAATGCTCAATCTAGAGAAGTTGCCTACCTTTAGGCATGGATGCATGTCTTTCCAGTGGGACCCCCTAGAATAGCATTATTTTTCCTTGATTGAGTGCCTTTTGATTACTCTTACTCCCATTTTTCATTAGATCTACAAGGATCTTAGTACAACCAAGCTGCATGATAATTCCCACAAATGTCACCAAGAGAATCCACAAGTCCCCTTGATGTCACACCTTGGTCATTCCCGCTTAGTCCATCCTTCTTCACTTTGGGTATGATAACACAAGGTTACTTTAAGTTTTAATGATTAAGAATATCATTGTACCCAGGGTAGAACCCTTTATTAATAGAATGGATGGATGAATGTTGTGGGCTCGCTGTTCAAATAATTAGTCACCATAAAACAACACCTCAACTAACGGTTCACATGAGTGTTTTATTCCTAGATGAGATTACTCATAAAAAGGTAAAAAGATCAAATAATAAGTTGAAAAGTGAAAAACTGAAAAACAAAAATTTCAAAATTAAAGAAAATGAAAAATATTTATTAATCCTGCTTGTTATTAGAATGGGGGGGGGGGTATCCCCCATAACTAAACAGTTGAGCATGGCTAGGATTAATAAATGAAGAATTGGGATCCTTGCATGTTAGATGTATTGGGATCTGGTCATATCTGAACCATTGGATGTCTTTTGATGTGGTAGTTGGAACATACCCCAAGTGGGGTTTACACACTTGATTGTAGTAAACATAGTGGGGAAATTTATAAGATGTAGTCAATTGATAAGTGGTTGACCCACTATGGCACCCATGACCATAAGATGGTATGCAAGGATCGATCTTTCTCCCTTGATGGCTATATTCATTGGGCCATATGGTTGTTGAAGTATTTGTTGATGGCCCAGAGAAAGTA
Organism: Gnetum montanum; assembly: GCA_015680685.1. Lineage (NCBI taxonomy): Eukaryota > Viridiplantae > Streptophyta > Gnetopsida > Gnetales > Gnetaceae > Gnetum > Gnetum montanum. The sequence goes on from MNCI01000952.1 coordinate 265,303, forward strand.
ACATGAGGGGTTGAGTTCGAGGAGGGAGCTGCACCATAGTGTTGGACTTGTGTTGGGTTGGAAGGTGCAGTGGGCTCAAAAGTGTGCTATCCCTTCTTACAATCACGTCTAAAGAAGGGACGCCTATGATGTTGTGGAGGATTCCCACTACTGTTGACAGTAGCAGCACAAGTAACATTTGTGGGTTGGTGCAGTGGTGCACAACCCTCTAGAACACTTAGTGGTGATGTAGAAGGAGGTGAAGGATGAGAATTTTGAAATTGAGGAGAAGTTTAAGGTATCCAAGGTGGTGGTTGTGTTGGAGAGGATATGGGTTGATAGTATTGGGAAGAATGATAATAATGTGGTGAGATAGAGGATGTTGACCTAGTTGGGGAAACAGGATGTTGGACTTGATAAGCACTTAGATTCAGATGGTATGAAGGGTGTAACCAATTTGAGGGCGGCCTCCCCCACGATTGGGATTGTTGCCACTGTGATCGAACACAGTATCTCTATATGAACTCTGGATGTAACACTCTTCCCCAATGCTTCTATAAATGTGACAAAATTGGACATTGGCCCTTGGGATGATTATATAGGCAAATGTTGCATTGATACGTATGATTAGTAGTTGAGCTCTTATTTTTTTCAACCCTTCTTTCTGATTGTCTAAAGGTATTTTGTCCTGCTTCTTCTTGGTTCATCATGACTCTACCTCCAATAATGTTAGCATATTCTCCACATTTTTTATGCATACATTCCATCATCTCATTGATCTTTGCCTCAATTTCATCCAATGATTATAGTACTGGCAAAGATGGTTCCACCTCCTTGAGGTGAGTTGATTTCTCCTCTTCATAATCCTAGGCCCTTGTTGATTTTTGGGCCTGTTGAGATTTTTCAACAT
>MNCI01000952.1:267282-305971 GCA_015680685.1 Gnetum montanum
GGTGAAGAGATATTAACTATGAAAGCAATAAATAACAATAACAATTAAATAATTAAACTAAGTGAATGTTGCAATGATGAAGTAATCTCTATCTTTATTTTTGGTCATGTGCGTGTCCAAGTACGTCACACTTGAATAAAGGATGTCGTACAATTACAATCATCACACTGCGAGCATGCACTGAGAAATAATTATAACTCTAAGAAGGAAAAACTACAAGATTTTGGGTAAGGGACTAAGAACTAATGCCAAAACCAAGTGCACTGCCTCTTATTTATAGGCTCACATGGGAACCGCGATATCGCATACGTGATATCACTTAGCAGGCCCCGATATCGTGTACCCAATATCAAGGGTGCAATACTGAGGGTCTAATATCAAGACCCATCAAACAATAGGGGTTCAATAATAGGGGTCTGATAATAGCACCTAACAGACCATGACACCTGATAGACCATGACTCATCACATTCCCACCTGATCTCAAAAGTGTTCCTTGAGTCGTTCATGCTTGTTTGCCTAATTCTACCATGAGCTAATTTCGATGGCTAACTTCTGATGGATGGTGCATACCTCCTTCATGGAGAGGATTCTGTTTTCTCTTGCTAGGTGACTCATATCTTGGTTAACCCTTACCAACTATTCCCTTAGTTGGTGGATGCTATCTTCCAAAATATTTTTCTATTTTTTAATAGTTGTCAATCTCATGTTATTTGTAACGAGTTGTTTATTTTCCTCTTGTAAGGTAGCAAGTGCTTTAGCATGGGCATATGTTTGGGCTCTGGCTAATAAAGCATCCCATACTACCATTTCTTTCTCATTCTTCATCTCTTTATTGTTCTTAAGGAGGTAGCTGATCTACTCAATTCTAATATGCTAGTTGTTCTAGTGCAATGAACTAAGTTGGATCTCTTCTTTCTACTCTCAAGGCTATGAGCTCTTCTTGTAATCTGTGAAGCTCATTCTTAGCATGCTTTGCCCTATTTTTGACCATGATCAATTTTCCCTTGGTGGTAATCAATTTAGACCATGTTGCAGTGACATTACTAGGAACATCGAAGAGACTTGTCATAACTTATCCTATCTACAACAACCTATCTAAAAAATTTTCATGATCTATAAGAGTCATAGAGGTACCAACTAATATTTGAGCATCTTTGGTTCCAAAAAAATCAGCTGGTGACACAAAAAGTACATAAAAAGATTCTTTAATGTGATTTGTAATCACTTCTGCAACCTGCGTTGCATCATGGTGCTACATGATCACAACTGTGGATCCTTCTCCAATTTTAAGCACCACTTGGAATGATGTGACATTCCTAGAAATCTATTGTGACCACTAGGCCTCTCCTCCTAACTACAATGACATTTGTCCACTAGCAAGATTTGCTAAGATGGTTGGACTAACTCCATCATCAATTACTTTGAATCAATTGGCCTCTTCCCTACTTCCCCAACTGATGGTTTCTACAATTTACTACAAATGACTCATTGAAGGCCTATAATCCTACTGTGGCTATGGTGGAACTTGTTGTTGTTGCTACTATTATTATTCTATGGTTTGGATAATCTCCTCAACTGGCTTGAACATTTCGACATAGGAAGCATTCTATGCCTTCCTTAATGCATCATTTGTATACCCTAGGATGCCAGCTCATTTGCATAACTTCCAAATAAGGCAAAGGAATGGAAGTGTTAACTTCCCTACCTTCTTCTCCTTGAACCGCCTTTGGATGTCTATGAAGTAGAGATGAGTGATGTTCACATTGAACTTTCCCATTAATATTGTGCTTCCCCTAGTTGCATATGTAAAGATTCGGTTCAATCTCTTGGTGGGAAATAAGTGATAAGTTCCAATTTTAACATAAATCTTTTCTTCTATAGTTAGTTCACTATAGTCCTTATTATCCTTACCATACACCCACTACAACCATAGCTTCTAAGTATCTATGTTAGATCTTATTGATATCTATGCCACCTTTGCTCCTTCATTGGGCATATTTAGTACCTCTACAATTGCCTTAACTGAGTATGACACTGAGATCCCTTCAATTTTTACTATAGCATCTGCTTTTCAATTTTGCCAAAACTGGAGTGTTTCTTCTAAATATCACTCCCCATTTATTGTCAAAGTAGGCCACAAAGGAGATGATTGAAGTTGGGCCTTAACATCTTCTAGAGTAAATTCCAAAAATGGACAGAAGTTAAGTTCCATAATTACTATCAACATGATGGATTTTTCTTGAATAACCTGAAGGCATTCAAATGACAGTGTGAGTTGTTGTCCCTGGATGAGCATTTGTGGAATGTCTACTTTTTCTTGAGAAGATTGCTCTATGGTAGGATTTTTTTGATGAATACTAAAGGATTGTGCCTCCTACTCTCCTTGTTTTGCTTGCAAGTTTTGCTCACTCACTTGTCCTCTTCCACTACCTCGTGGTCTTTTGCTCATTGATCATGGAAGTTCTCCTTGTGCTCCTCTTGTTGGAACCATTTGCAATCAATTAAGGATTTGAAATTACTAAAGTATTCTCATAAATGAGTAACAATTTGCTACCTTACTCATACCCTTAGTTATATCAAGTTCTTAGTTCATTATGATTGTAGAGTTAGAAATTTTTTTTTCAAAAACAACAACATTAGTACTTTTCTATGATGTAAAATGAGTGGTATGATCAATTAGGAGTCTTCTTAAAGTTTTTTTGATCTTAACATGAGTAATTTACCTTAAAAATTCTTGATATGTCCCTGTAAATTACCCTTTAAATACCTTCTAGTTGTTAGCAATTTCAAAAAAAAATGACTCAGATTTTCCTCACTAGCACCCCCACCCCCCTAGAACTAAGATGAGCACTCCAAGATCACATAGATTCAAAAATCACAAAAATTGGAGCAATAATGTGCAAGTTATGGGCACTAGAAGATGGGGTGTTAGAGTGCTTAGTTACAAAGAAAAATTAGCAACTCTCCTTTTATGAAAATTAGAAATGAAAATCTTTTCTAACTCCCCTATGCTATATATAGTATTTATAAGTGCAATATTATAAATACGCCATCATAGATGTGATATAGTAGGTGCCTGCGATATTGTATCTACAATTTCACCTTAAAAAAGATCAAATTTTCTTAAGGTTTTTCAAGGAAAAATTGAGTCCCATTAGATGGTTGGAAGATATACATCATGTTGAAAGGGTCCTAAAATGAAGATGATGATTTAGTTGTGAAAAATAAGCATTGAAAGTTTATGATTAAGGAAGCTCGGGCTATGAAAGTGTATGAGGTGTTGATGGAATGGATGAAATAGACAATGGTGTTGTGTCATTAGAATGAATAGTGTAAAAGATATGGGAAGTGTTTATTGTCATTTATCAAAATTGGAAGGCTCAAGATGATGTGTAATCACTTGGCAAGTATAAGATACAATAGTTATACAACTGGATGCTCCCCAAAGCAAGCTCTAGCCCTTAATGCCCTTGTATAACCATGCCTAAAAGTGTTCTTAAGCACTTAAGGAGTTGAATGCAACACATATCTATTTAGCAAGACATACATGTTAGTACCACCAAATTGGAAAAATAACTCTATGTTACACAAAATCATATGTTATGATTATTGAAATAGTGAGATGAAATGAGCTTAGAAGGGATTATAGAAATTGAGACGTGAGATGTCTTACCATAGGCATAATGAATTCTTGTGTTTTATTAGTGGTTAAGGTAATCATTAGCCTTTATGTTCAAGATTCAAACCAAGTCTAGACTACATTCCAGTGACATCACATTGTTTCATCTCTTGGAGTTACAATCATAAGACTATCAATGTTACAAGAAGTATTGTCACTTAGCATATTGTCCAAGGTAGGAGTTTTACTCATGGAACTTTATTTTATTTTTATATTTCTGAGAAGTTGCCTAACTTTAGGCATGGGTAATATGTCTTTCCAATGGGACCCCCAAAAATTTATTTTGTGCTCTTTTATTATTATTATCTATGTCAACCTTTTAAGGTAGCACTTATTTAACTCTTACTCCCATTTTCGTTAGATCTACAATGATATAATAGAACCTTAGTAACATGATAGGATTCACAATAATAATCCAAAAAGAATCCACAAGTCCCCTTAATGTCACACCCTTTACATTCCCACTTGGTTCTTCACTTTTCAATCCAGGCATAATGAATATAAGTTTATTCTTAGTTGTATGATGGAAAAGAATCTCATTATGGCCATGGTAAGAACCTCTTATTAATGGAATGGATGGATGGATGATGTGGGCTCACTATTCAAATAATCAGTCTCTTATGACTTGATATCATAGATAAATATTCACCTTATTGTGCTACATCTTGCCTTTATTTGAATTTTTTTTATTTACAATCAATATTTACAAAGGGTTTAAAAAAAGTATGAAAGAAATGGAAAAGATAGTTAAAAATTATGGAAAAGTATAAAGAATGAAAAATGTAAAAGAATATGAGAAATTAAAGAAATGGAAAAGTATAAAAGAATAAGAAAATGTTAAAGAATGTGAAAAATGAAAAGAATTGTAAAAAAAATAGAAAAATTGGTAAGGTGCCTATGGTTTTAAATGTACACCCCCACGACTATTACGAAGATTAGGGAAATAGAAGATAGAACAAGTGGAAGACTAGTGAGTGGGTTGGGTAGACTCCTTTGAATACTCATAATATGGTTTGACTTATTGGATGTTGACAAGAATAAGCTTATGTAGGCTAGATGGGTGATGAATATGTAAGGCACCAGATGGATAAGTAGCATGTACAATGTAGGGTCCCTCCCAAAGTGTTTAAAATTTAGCCTTTTGGGGTAAATGACTAGGATTGTAGTAGAGGACCTTGTCACCCAATTCTATGGTTACATGTGGACCTTTTGGTGTGTTTTGGTGTGCTCAAAATGTTAAGTAAAATGGAGACACAAGTTTTTTGTATGGTTGTATGGTTATTGTGTTTGTAGGACTGCATACACAGGAAACCAAGATGAGCTAAAGAGGACAAGGAACGAACTATCCTAGAGCTCAAAGGAAGAGGTCACCCACATGTCTTCAAATGAACATCCAAAAAACATGGATAAGGCCTTGATATTGTACAAGTAAAGTGGACATCATTAAATCATATAAAAAATCATAGCTATAGATAAGGAGTGATGCATTCATTGGACATGGAATGATGCATTCATCATGCAATAAAAAGTGAAGAAAGATGTCTCTAATCATGTAAGAGAAAGTGAAGAAAGACATCTCTAGGAAGTAGAAGACATCTTGGTAGATTTGGGGTGAACTCAGAGAAAATTCAAAAAGATGTCTTTAGAAATAATAAGACATCTTTGCCCAGCCAAATATGTTTTTCATGAGGTAAAGACATCTTTATAGAATGCAGACCAAATGCAAAAAGATGTCTACCATTGAGTAAAGACATCTTCTAGGATGGAGACTTTAGAAAGACATATTTCAGGAAATAAAGACATCTTTCTAGATTTGAAGCCAAATGCAAAGAGACATCTCACGCATGAGAAAGGTCTCTCCCACAATTGTTAGTGACCATTAGCTACTTGTTGCACAAGTTTCAAGAAATATTTAGCAACACAGTAGCTATAAGAAGACTTCATGTGCATTGGGAAATGTGCAAGAATTATTGTATTCATTGTACAATCATTTGTAATCATTGAATTCTATGTTGCTCCTCATTATTTAATCATTTTGGCTTTGTAAAGTGTGTTGTACCTAACTGTGCAAGGATCAACAAACTGAGTTGCAATCATTCCTTGTATTTCTTGTTCTTATTGCCTTGCAAGGCTAACATGTTGGAGCTTGTCGAAATCCTATGAGATTGAGTTCTTGGTGCTATGGTACAACACTTCGGTGTGAAACTTAAGATTGTAAAGGTTGTGGAAGCCTTGAAACCACATTTTCAAGCTTAACGAGACCTTGCTGGGTTAAGTGATTGGGGATGTCGTATAACACTTTGAAGTGGGGCTTGATGACTATATAGGGTGTGCATCCTTCAACCACATTTTGAGAGCAACAAAATCTGAAGGTGTGCTTGCGATCTACCCTCTGAGTGTGGAGTACCCAAGTTGGGGAACCACATAAATTTTTGTGTGTGCTTTGTTTATTTAAGTTTTAATTTGGGAAACTTATTCATCCCTCCCTCCCCCCCACCTCTAAGTTCAGTGATCCTCAAGTGGTATTAGAGCTTGGTACTCTTTGTTTCATCATCAACTTCAAAGAGTGAACAATGGAGGGGACTTCATACACAAAGCCTTCCATGTTCAACGAATTCAACTTCACCTATTAGAAAGTGAGAATGCAAGGGTTTTTTGAATCCATGAAGTTTGAATTCTCGGAGTCAATCTTGGAAGGCTACATTCCACCCATTAACAGCACCACCAACATCATTAAGCCTTGCAAAAAATGGTCTCAAGAGAAAAAGGATTAGTTCATGTTTGATTCAAAAGAAAAAAAATTTTATATTGTGCATTGAATAAATTTGAATTCAATAGGGTAGTAGGATGTAAAATGGTCAAAGAAATTTGGCAAACTTTAGAAGCTACTTATGAAGGAACCTCTATTATTAAGTAATCGTAATTATTAGTTCTACAAAGTGAATATGATAAACTTAAAATGCCAAAAGGTGAGAAAATTAAGGATTATTTTTCTAGAGCTAATGATCTTGTTATAGCCATTAGAGGAACAAGAAAGGACTTTCCTGAAAGTGAGGTCATCATCAAAATGATCAAAACTCTACAATTAGAGTTCAAGCCTAAGATCACAACCATGGAGGAAATCAAAGATTTCTCAACTTTGAGATTTGAGAAACTTCAAAGTGCTCTCATCACCTATGAAATGAATCTCATAAGTGAAGGAGTGATTCAAGAAAAACCTATTGTTATAAAGACTACGTCCAAGGAGAAGGAGGTCACTAAGCATGATGAAGGCAATAAAGATGAGATTGCTCTTTTCTCAAGAAGAGTACAATGATTTCTTATAAGAAGAAACAAAGGGACATCTCAGCAACAACAAAGACCAACTTTCTTTAAAGGTAGAGAAAGAGGTAGAAATATTTTAAATTCTTTTAATATAGATTTTTCTTCTATAGAGTGTTGGATTTGTGGAAGAAGAGGCCATGTGGCCTTCGAATGTCCTAGTGATCCAAATGATAGCAAAGTTTAGCCAAAGAATAGATCCAATGATGAGGAACCAAAAAAGAAAAACTTTTATACAAGTTGGGATGAAGGTAAGCAACGTGAAGAAGAAGCATGCAATTCTCCTAAAAATTTTCATCTCATCTACATGATGCATACTAATGAATCTTTCTCATATATGGTTGAACAACATGGTAAGTGTGATGAGAGGTACAATGAATTTAAAGAATAAATTTTTCTCTTGCATCATTTGATTAGGAAGGTAAAAAAACTAGTGCTTTCTAAGTTAAATGTTATTCATACTAAAATGAAAGAAGAGATCTTAACATAAAATCTGACATTCAACCACTAACCTCTTGTAACAAGGATTGCAACAAGATTCAAGATGAGAAGATTCTCGAAAATTAGCCAAAAAATTTAGAGGAAGCAACATTGAAGTTTCAAGCTCAAAGTTAAGCATAGTAAGGTTTGATAATTCTAATCATAATGACGAAACTATTTTATATGTAAAAATTGTGGTTTTATGCAAATTCCTGATTATGATTATCAAAATAAGATTAATGCTTGGTCTTGTCAAAAGGGGTTTGGTAAGGAAATTGTGTAGGTACCAGTAAGTGAATGAAGAGAAGTGGAAATTTGAAAATAATGCAAAAATAGATTCAAAATTTTATCACAAAGAAAATGAACAAATAGAGACATCACATACATGATCTCATGAAAAAGAACCTAAGAATGAGAAGGTACTTCATGATAGGGAACCTCATCTGAAACTCCATTTATCTTCTCAATTTATCAGCAAGCAAGGTAAGTCTTTATCTCTTTGCTTGCTAGCTGATAAGGATAGTGTAAATTATCCATGTTTTAGATCAAAAATGTGAAATAAGTGTTTAGCACATTTCTCTCATTCATTCATGATATTGATTATTTTTTTGAAGATTTATAATAGCTCTTGTAATATTTTCCCTTGGTGTGATTTCTTGTCTTGCTCAATCTAAATTTCTTGTGATGATCTATTTCTATGGTCATAGTCTTTGGAATTATTTTTTCCATTTATAAGATGAGAAAAACCTCTATCAATATTGCTAGTTGAAGATCTTAATCTCTAGAAATTAAGCTTAATGTTGATCTATAGTTATAATGTGTTTGTGATTTTTTTGCACATTTATCTTAAAAGCCCAAGATAAGTAGAAAATATGTAGGGGGAGCCTACATCTCAATCATCTTGGGGTCATCAACATAGGGGGAGTCCATGGAGAATTCAACCAAAATATACAATGACCAAGAGAAGAACTTCAAGAGGTATTTATTGGGATGGCAAAGTCTTGAATGGTTGTGTATTAGAACTCTATAAGGTATGAAGAATATATGAATACTTAGTTTCTTATTAGCATCTATTGTTCGTAAATGATTGTGGTTGTTGTATTGACTTGTACTAAAATCAAAACATTCATGACTTTCATATTCTTTTGATAAATTCTTTTGGTTGAATCTAGAATTACATGATGCTATCTATGAGATTAGTTTTCCTTTATCTTTAGGCTTTAAAATCAATTTATGTGTTGGTTCTCATTATTTTGAACTAATAGCCCACTTATCCAATGTTCAATCATAAGCTTAAGCATGAAGTATCTATTTTTATATAGCAAGTAGTTGATATTATGAGCACAACCACGATTTGTTTTAGGTATTTGTGCTTTTGATTAAGTTATCCATTGAAAAATTTTCTTTGAGATGAATATTTTAAGAATTTCACATAGTTGGTTTCAAGTTGTAGATTGTTATATGCCCATTTACCAAGATGAAGATCCATACTAATTACTTATCCTGAAGATAGATTACTTGCTCCTCAACATTTACACTTTACTTCAAGATTAAATATTGGTTGAAAAACTTGGATCAATTCTTAATATATGTGAGGCACCACTTGTTGCTTACCTATTTGTGTGATACTTGATGGAAAACCTATTTCTACATGCTCTATCTTTGATATTTTGTATTTATTGACTATTTTTACTTGATCATATTTACATTAGGAGAGAATTTCAAGAAGTGTATGAATGTATATTTATAAGCATGTTTTATTTTTGCTCAATGGTTTTGGATGTTGCATTACCTTGAACAAACATTGAAGTATGCATGTCTCACTCATAGCTTTGACCTTTAAAATTGAATGTTGATGGTTCTTATTGAATTAATTACAGTTCCTTGTTTTAATCTCAAACGAGAAATTCTCAATTTTCACTACATTTTGAGCAATAACATGATTACTCTATGGGAATGTATTCATTTTACATCAATGGTTTTCCATTATGAAGTTGTATAGCTATATTTACCTCATCATGGAGTTATGCCCATGTTGTATAAAAATGAAGATAATCTAAATTCCAAGCACCTTGCACCACTAATGTCTTATTGTTTAAGAGACAGGTTGCTTAAGCCTTTACTTTAAAATTGAATTTCACTTGGATGGTTTGTCCTAGTCTTACAAAATTTGGGGCACCTATTCATGGACCTAATAAATACATTCTTCCTATATCTTTTTAGGATTATGAATGATACTTGTCTATCCATATTTTACTATTCTTTTCTATCCAAGGTTGTGCATAGCATCCTTTTTGTTGCTATTCAAAAATGGGGAGAGTAGTATGATTATATTTGTATGATCACTAAACCATTTTCTAAGTTTTGAACATCACCAAAAAGGGGGAGATTGTGNAAAATGGTTTAGTGATCATACAAATATAATCATACTACTCTCCCCATTTTTGAATAGCAACAAAAAGGATACTATGCACAACCTCAGATAGAAAAGAATAGTAAAATATGGATAGACAAGTATCATTCATAATCCTAAAAAGATATAGGACGAATGTATTTATTAGGTCCATGAATAGGTGCCCCAAATTTTGTAAGACTAGGACAAACCATCCAAGTGAAATTCAATTTTAAAGTAAAGGCTTNAACATGTCTTCAAACAAACATCCAAAGAACGTGGACAAGGACATGATATTATACAAGCAAAGTGGACATCATTAAAGCATACAAAAGATCACGATTGCAAACAAGGAATGATGCATTCATCATGCAAGAGAAAGTAAAGAAATATGTCTTTGATCATGTAAGAGAAAGTGAAGAAAGATGTCTCTAGGAAGCACAAGATGCTTTGGTAGATTTAGGATGAACTCAGACAAAATTTAGAAAGATGTCTTTAAAAATAGCAAGATAACTTTCCTTAGCCAAAGGCATCTTTCATGAGGCAAAGATGTCTTTATAGAATGTAGAAAAAATGCAAAAAGATGTCTTCCATTGAGCAAAGACATCTTCTAGGATGGAGACTTCAGAAATATGTCTTTCAGAAAAAAAATACATCTTTCCAAATTTGAAGCCAAATTCAGAGAGACATCTCAGGCATGAGAAAGATGTCTCCCATAATCATTAGTGACCGTTATCTAGCCATTGCACAAGTTTTGAAAAGGATTTAGCAACACAAAAACTATAAGAATACTTCATGTGCATTGGGAAATGTGCAAGCATTATTGTATTCATTGTACAATCATTTGTAATCATTGAATTTTCTATTTATCCTCATTATCTAATCACTTTGGCTTTGTAAAGTGTGTTGTACCTAACTATGCAAGGATCAGCAAATTAAGTTCTAATCATTCCTTGTATTTCTTGTTTTTGTTGTCCTATAGGGTTAATGTGCTTGAGCTTGCTGGGATCCTATAAGATTGAGTTGTTGGTGTTATGGTATAACACTCTTGTGCAGATCTTAAGATTGTAAAGGTTGTGGAAGCCTTGAAACCACATTTCCAAGCCTAATGGGACCTTGCAGGGTTGAGTGATTAGTGTTGTGGTATAACACTTCAGAGCAAGGCTTGACGACTATATAGGGTGTGAACCCTTCAACCACATTTTGAGAGCAACAAAGTCCAAAGGTTTGCTTCTGATCTACCATTTGAGTGTGAAGTAACCAAGTTGGGGAACCAAATAAATTTGTGTGTGTGCTTTGTTTATTTAAGTTTTAATTTGGGGAACTTATTCATCCCTCCCCTTCTAAGTTCAAAAATCCTCATTACATTCCTTATCCATGAATTGTGCCTAAGTTTGGAGTAATGCTTTTGGACTTCACTATCCATAAGTGCTACTAGCTAGTTCTCATCTAAAAGATTCAAATTCATTAGACATTCCTTTTGTGCTAAACTAAAATCAAGGTCAAGTTCATTGACAATAGTTAAGCACTGGCAACTTATCATAGACTAACTCATATGGGGTGTACCCTATAGGTAATTTTAAGGATGTCTTGTAGGCCCATAGAGCCATACAGCATCATTTAATTTCATACTCCAATCTCATCTAAAATTACTAACCATCCTTGTGAGTATTCTAGCAATTTCAAAGTTAGTGACTTCAACTTGACCATTTTCTTGGGGATGGTATGGTGTTGTTAGTTTATAATTAACCCTAAGTTGTTGCATGAGTTTCTTAAAGATAACACTAGTGAAGTAGGTCCCATTATCTGATATTAGCATTTTGGGTACTCCAAATCAATTCATCACATGTTGTTGAAAAAACTTGACAATTGTTTTTTCTACACAATCTTTCACTATTGTTGCCTTTGTCCACTTTGTGCAATAATCCACTGTCACAATAATGTATTTGACATCGGTTGAATGGGCCCCATAAAATTAATTCTGTAAATATCAAAAGACTCCAACAGCTATATCCAGTGTTACAGCCCTTCATATCTAGCCATAATTCCTCCAACCCTTTGGCAATGTTCCCAAGATTGTGTGAACATGTGGGCATCTCTAAATAGTGTAGGCCAAAAGCAACCCACCTCTTTAAGTGTCATTCTACACCCTACATGGTGGCCACCACATGGGTATTCATGGAAATCTTGTAAAGCTCTTTGTTAGTCATGATCTGGCACACACCATCTAACAAGCCCATCTATATAAATCTTGTACAGGTTGCCATTAATTTCTATGTATCATTTGGCTTTACGAAGGAATTATTCTCGTTTTTTCTACTTCATTCAATAGGAAGCTTCTGTGTTGTGAGATAAGTCAGGTACTCTATGGTCCATGGCTTCCCTGTTAAATCTACAACCTTAATTATTTTAGTAAATAGGTCCTTGTTAGGAAATTGATTCAATAAAGGTTCTACTTGGTTATCTACATCCCATTTCAACCTTGATAAATGATCAGCTACAACATTTTCTGTTCCTGTTTTATCAATCATTGTTATGTCAAACTCTTGGAGAATCACAAGCCATCTTATCACCCTAAGACTAACCATTATCTTATTCATTAAAAATCAAATGGCACTATGATTGATGTGGACATACATCTAGTAACCAGGCACATAATGTCTAAATTTTTCAAGCCCATACACCACAACCATCAGCTCCTTTTTAGTGGTGTAATTTAGTTATGCTTTGGTGATGCTCTTGCTGGCACAATGTATGTAATATGATCTCTTTTAATCATTAAGTTATGTCAGTATTGCACCAAGTGCATAATTGAAGGCATCGGTCATGATATGAAAAGGCCTTGACCAATTTGGAGCTTTGAGGATTGGTGTCTCAACTAACTTTTGCTTCAAGGCTTCAAATGCCTTTTCACGTGACTCAGTCCAGTCAAAGAGTGCATTCTTCTTTGTGAGTTCTATAAGAGATTTGGCTATTTTCAAAAAAATTTCAATAAATCTTCTATAGTATCTTGTATGGCCCAAAAAGGATCTTACATCTTTTACTATCTACAGCTATTGATGGATGTTTTGGATGACTCTAATTTTTTTGGGATCTACCTGTATACCCTTCTAGAAGATTTTGTGTCCCAACACTATGCTTTCTTGGACCATAAGATGACTCTTTTGCTAGTTGAGCTTTAGATTGGTTTCAACCCATCATTTAAGTACTTGCTCTAACTAATCCAATGCTTGATTGAAATCTAGCCTGTATGTGGAGAAATCATCCATAAAAACTTCAATACCATTGCCTATTTACTTCTGGAAGATACATAAGACCATTATTTGGAAGGTTGCTAGTGCATTACAAAGACTAAAAGACATTCATCTATAAGAAAATGTTCCTCGTGGGCTGGTGAATGTGGTCTTCTCTTGGTCTTCAAGTGCAATGTGAATTTGATTGTATCCATTGTACCCATCCAAGAAACTATTCTTGAAATTGTGTCTAGGACCTAATCAACAAATGGCAGTGGAAAATGATCCTTAAACATGGCCAAATTCAATAGCCAAAAGTCGATATAGATGTGTCATTTGCCTCTCTTCTTTCGCATGATCACCAAACGACTTACCATTCACTATCTACAATTGGATAAATGAATGTTGCCTTTAGCAACTTTTTGAATTCTTGCTTAACTACCTTCTTGAGTTTAGGATTAAGCCTTCATTGAGGTTGGCATTTTGGTTTAATTATAGGATCAATATAGATCTGTTGTTGACAAATTCATGGATCAATTCTTGTGATCTCATCATAAGACCATGCGAATGCTATAGGCCATCTATTGAGCACTTCCAATAGTTTCCCTTTTTTCTCTTTGTCTAGGTTGGCATTAATAATTACTAACTACTTATTGTTTAGAAATGCATATTCTAATGTTGCCAGTAGGGCTTTCAATTCCAGTGGTTCTAGTTCCATTGTGTCCAGGATTTCCAAGTGTCCCTAGTCTATTTCTTTCTCTTGATTATTCTAAGGGTAAGAGTGTCTTTTCCTTAGCTATTTCAACTTAAATATTTTTGCAACATAGGTACTAATGATCTATTCTTCTGGTTCCATGTACTTATCATATTGAGTTTCTTCACTGGTAATTAGCCACTGGATGCCCTCTTATTAGGTGGCTACTGCATATAGAAAATTTTGCACACATTTTGTTTCTATGCATTGATTGCATGCCTTAGTCTATTTTTGTTTAATAGCCCAAATTCTTTGCACGCAATTGCACCTTTGATCGCTATATGCAGTACATGGAACCCTTCATCTGTGTATGATTCTAGTTTCATCTTCCTTGGAAATTTCCAAGGCCAAATCATGAATTCCAAGCTTAGCATCCATGGTGCTAAACCAAGCTCCTCCCATGAGAATTGGGAATTCTCCCTTGTTTTTCCCCACATGAATAACTAGAAAATTGGCAAGATAGGACTAGCCACTAATAGTAGTAATAATATCATCCACTTGTCCAAGTGGAACTGTAATTAACTTGTCTATAAGCTCTAAACGGATGGCACTTTTCCTTAGTGGTGAGAAGCTTTAGGCCTGGTACATGTCTTAAGATATTATATTTACTCCAAACCTAGAATCTAGTAGAGCTTTACACAGTTTTTGTCCTACTATTTGGAGATAAATCAAGGGACTTCCTTGATTAGTTCTTTTCCATCTGCTAAGTCTTTTCTAGACTTGTTTTAAAAAATAGTCATTTCTTGGGTTGAGACTCATAAGTCACCTTCCCCTCATGCATATTGATTATCCTTGTAGCATTCTTTAGTTGGGATTGTGATGGTAATTCCCGCTGCATGACAGGATGTGGCACTGGTGGCATAAGATTAGAGTGTTGGGTAGAAGATCCAATTGTTGGTGGATGCACATATGAATTGGGATCAGTCCTTGGTGGCATCGATCTGTGGCATTCTGTTGAATAGTATAGTGGGACCTAAGTAATGACATGATCAAGTAATACTAGATGTTGGACAAAATATCCATATAAATCTAGCTGTTGGTATGGATATTGTTGGTGAGGTGGTGGTGTAGCCCACGATTGAGGCTATTACCACTATTAATAATAATGCTCCTACGACTACAGCAAAGCTTCACTAGGATAATATGTTGGTTGAAGGTTTTTTTGGTAGTTACCTTGAGGATAAGGCAACTATTTGGGCATTTTTCTTTTAACAAATTTGGAATTACGTGTATATGCCACCATTTCTTGTAGATGTGCCATGACTAAACAACATCCCTTAGGATGTTCTTACTAACACACATTGCAACCTTCATCATCTATGGAGTTAGTGTCCAAGCACTCAGCCATTGAAGCAACTTTGCCTTTGCATCCAAGTTCTTTCTTCTTTCTTTTGTCTTTAGCTCTTGTAAAGGCTTAATTTGCTCTTTCCTCCATAATCTATAATGTTGTTGTACACCTTTCATCAACTAAATCCCACATTTTTGCTACCTATGCTACTACATTGGCAACAAATTTTTGGATTAGTAATGTCTCTTTTCAAATTACCTAGTCTAAGGTTTCTTCCTCTTGGATATCACACACTCGTGCATCTCTCTTTCTTATTAATGGATCCTTGTTGTACTCTTTAGTTTATTCTCTTTTTCATAGCTCTCCTTCCTCTTTGGCCACTTGATCGATCAGTCTTTGAATATGATGGATGATTAGTTTTGATAATCTTCTATGGGCGTAAACTCCAAGGGTCTCTCTGGTTTTACTTCTTAGCCCATCTATGATGTTCCTAAGTTGTTCCTTGATGAAAATCCATGGCCTAGGTAGCTATGTAACAGTGAATAATATCTGCCCATTGCACCATCAAGGGTTTCATGAGTTCCTTATTTCCATCCTTAAATTTATTTTCTTAGATTTGACACTCATGAATAGGTCTAATATTTATCATTAAATATTTCAAGCATGGTGTACTCCAACATTTGATGGATTCAAGTTTGAGTAACTTGTACCAGCTTTCTACTTCCTTCACAAGTATTCTAGGAAACAACATTAATTTCTAGCAATCACTCTCTATGTTTTGAAGGGCACAAGCATCATGGAATGCTTGAAGGTGATGTTCAGGATCAACGTTGTACCCACCTTTAAATCATGGCATATTGTTCACATCTAGCTGTTTGATTCAACTATCTCTCATGTGCTTGGTTAGTATGTAGACAACTTCTTGAATATTGATCATACTTCAGGTTTTCATAAGGGGTTCATCATCTTGATTAGGTTTGTATGCTTGACTGTAGTAGTTACCCCTTCTATGCCAATGCCTCTCTTGATCCTCTCTTTTGTCTCTTCTTCCTCTTTGTTCATACTCTTCAACTTCTAAATCAAAGTACCTTAAATATCTGTCATGATGGCCATGGGTTCTCTTTCCTTTCATATCATAATCCTAGTACTTGTGTCTTCACTTGTCAAAGTCCTTTGATAATTGTGATGAGGTAGATGAGGTGGTAGGAGAATAATGCTAGCTAGTTCTCCTTTCATGACTCTTGTAAGTTTCTCTATAAGATTTAGCAGGATCCCTTGGCCTAGCTTCTTACTTGTATCTTGAGTTAGTAGCCTCCTCCTTGTGTGTCTCTACCAGAGTAGATTGAATTTGGGCTTTGATAGGTTTATCTAGTCTGATGATAGGTGTCTTTGAATGCTCCTCATGATTCTGGTGGAGTTGTTTAGAAATGAATTGATCAGCATCATCAAATTCTGCTATGACAATAGAAGTGTTAGTTTGCTTTCCTTTGCTGTGTATATGTTTGATTTCCATGGCAGCATCTCTTCTTATCTACTCCTTTGTGGATTCATAGGGTCTGGTCATGCTTTGAGTCACATGATACCCTTTCTAAATTTGGTTCAAATGCATTCCCTTTAGAGCAGTTTGTAGCATGTTCAGTGCTGCATGTTTTGGAGATAGGACTATGTTGCCTTGTATGTCTCTCCACCTCATTTGCTTGTCCTGATGGAAGATGAAAGTAAAGTTTGGATGGAACAGATTAGTATGAGCATAAGTGATTCGTATCTACATTGGCATCCCCTAATCATCTTCATCAATAATTCTATCACTACTTCTTCTTGTTTCCTTGGTAGGTGATGGCTGATCATTATGTTAAGTCATCTTATAGTTTTAGATAGTTTGAGTTAAAAGTGTGCTTTACATATATTTGTTGGGTTTAACTTTAATTTTTAGATACAACAAACTTTGGAAAACTAATTACTTAGCATAACATTGACTTGTCCTCAGCAATGGCACTAATGATGAGTGGTGAAGTATCCAACACCCAACCATATGAGATATGAGTGTTCACGCACAATCTCGGTCAAATTTTGTAGATAAGGCAATGTGACTATGCAAGTAATTGATTAGATTTTGCGATCGTTTTCTTCCCACGTGAGCTAGTAAATTCAATGCATATGGTTTAACTCACGATGAGGTATATGATAGATGATGTTGTATTGGCCATATTATGCCTAGTGAACATGAAGTAAATGGAATAGTTTCTAAACATAAGTAATAAAAAAAAATCTAATCTAGCCCATGTGATGATGTCTTGACCTTCCGTTCACCCCTTGGACTTCATGTAACTACTATTGCGATTACCAAGTACCACAGTACTGGGCATACTGAGTGATAGTACTACTAGGTTACCAAGTAGCTACACTTAAGTGCTTGAGATTAGTCAAACTCATTTTGCTTAATGACAGTAATGGTAAAGTGCATAGAAAGTAAATCAATAACTATGGAAATAGTAAACATCAAACTAAATGAAACTAGAAATAAAACTAAGTGTTATTGCAATGATGGAAAGTAATCTCGATCTTTATTTTTGATCATGCAATGTGTCCTAGTATATCACCCTTGAATAAAGACTTCAATCAATAACTTAACATCACACTGTAGGCACTAACTACTAAGTACCGAAAATCACGAAAATAAATTGAAATAGTTCTACTACTATGTTATCAAATCTATTGTGGATCCATGCACCTAAGTGTTGCTTTTATAGGCTAGCATGCACCTTGTGATATCGTTTATACGATAATGTATCACGAGATACAATAATGTATTTACAACATCATAGATATGATATCATAACTACAATATCGTTATGGTGAAATTTTTGACTTTATCAATAAGCAACGATAAAGACCCATAAGTAAATTGTGGAGTTCATCCTAGAAACCCAATTTAAAATATCCTTAAAAGAAGCCCTATACAAAAAAATCATCACACCAAAATCTAAGTAAACATAAGCACTCTTAAGAATGACTTAAGTGGGATTTATTTCACCTTGACTCATTACTGTAATCCTCATAAAGATGAATGAATAAATACATATTTATATGGTTCATAATATGCTTGTTGATGTATTCTCCTTACAAAGTATAAGTGTATACAAAGAAGCAATTGCTAAGATATAAAAAGTAAATTGATCATAAAGATAAAATTCACTCATGCAGTTAAAGCTACCATTAAGCTATAATAAAGTAATTAGGTAAAATCCTTATCAAACAGAGAGTGCAATTTGCTTTTTAATCTATAGACCTTTGAATTCAAGATAATTGCAATACCATGAATCTAGAAAAAGAAGTACAACTTTGATGCCATTATTGATGGGAAGAAGTCATTTAGGTCTCTCCACTAATTCAATTAGTTAAGGGAAAGTTCAAAATCAACTATAATATTATCTTTAGCAAGAACCATTTACAACTCATGATTGAGTTTGAAGTGCAAAAGTAGCAGCAACAGATTGGGATGTAAGGTTATGTTATTACATGCCTACCTATTAGACACATGATTTCATATGATGATTTATTGTAAACCCTCAAGCTGTACAATGTTGGAATGTTTAAACTCTTAAGTGGAGTTATGTCTTTGCATATTCATTTTAATGAATAAATCATGCATTATGTCTTTAAAGATAAGAATATTTCTTTATCCTTTGTCAATATGCATGGTGTCATTAGGGATTCTTTGTCAAATACATTTTTTAATGAGCAGACATATTTGCAAAATAAGCCAACTACTTGGGTTATTATTAAAATCATAAGTGAATCCATGTGCTACATCATAAAGATTTTCATTAGCTATATTTACTATTCCAACCACATAATGTTAATTCAATGGATTATTTTGAAAAGTTTGTATAATGCGCATATTTGGAAGTTGAATTGCACTTGGGCACATTTCATATTGCATTGTTTCTCTAATACCTTAATTAAGATGAAGGACAAAATGTTGTCTAGGATTAGTTTCAACTGTTTATTTACTTCCATCTAAAAAAGGCTCTTTGACACAATGGTACTTACAACCCTCCTAACTAGTATGTTGATTCTAGAATTTTTTGTTTGGAATGAAAGTAACTCTTGCAGAATCGAGAAGTTGTAACATATAGGTCAATTTTAATGTATCTACAATTTCTATCATTCCATTAACTCAAACTGAACAAACCTCAAGAAGAAGAAATCCTAATTGAATAGCAACATCAACTTTAGTAGCAAGCAAAGATAGGAAGAGACTTGAGAAGATAGAAGAAGGTTATACAACAACATCAAAGTATAATATAGAGAGTTCACCTATAGAACTTAAGGCCAAGCATAATGAAGAAATAAATCCTAAAGATAAGTTTTTTATCAGCTGTACTCTCTATCTTAATAATATTTATGAAGATGATTGATGAATCGTGGCGTGTTAGGTGCTGATATTGGACCCTTGATATCAAACCCTTCTTAACCAGGTGCTGATATCGAACCCCTGTTATCGGATCCCTAATATCTGATGAGTCTTGATATCAGACCCCTATTATTGGACACCCAATATCAGACCCCCGTCAACTAGGCCCCGTTGATGTGGCCACGTCTATGCAGCCCTGTTGATGCTGCTGCGTTTACATGGCCCCATCGATGCATCTGTTCATGCGTTAACATGGCCTCGTTAACACAAGGTCTATCTCTAGCTATAAATAAGTGTACAGTAGCCGCATTTAAGAATCTTTTGAGTTAATTGTAGCAAAGTTCTTGTAGTTTGTTTCTATAGGAGTTAGACTATTTCCCAAGTGCATGCTAGCACTATGATGCTTGTAATTGTATGGAACCTTTATTTGAGTGTGACGTACTTGGACACGTACATGATTAGCAAGAAAGATCAAGATTACTCCATCATTGCAGCATTCACTTAGTTTTAATTGTTTAATTGTTATTGTTAATTGTTATTGTTACTTATCATTTTCTTAGTTAATATTTCTTTACCATCATTTACTATTCCTGTTGTTAAATGCGGAATGAGTGAGACTTAATCATGAACATTGAAGTGTAATTTAGGAGTGCTCAAGTAATATATGCTTGGTAAGCCTAGAAGTAGTACACGAGGTCCAAGATGTATACAGATGATTAAGGATGGATGCTCATCGCACTTAAGGCTAGCTTAGATTCTCTTCTCCCACTCCCTATTAGCTAAAACAAAGTTATTTTCCATTGCCTCTAGGAGTAGCACTAGTTTAGGACCACATAATACACCCCACTCTAGACTAAATCATACATGACAAAGAAAATACTAGTCTAGGTGGAAAGACAATGAACTACGATCAACGTGTAACGATCTAGATACCACAACTAGCCCATCCACAAAGTTCAACCGGATTGTGTGTGAATGCTTGTATTCGTATGGTTGAGTGTAGGGGTACCTCACCACTCATCATTGGCACCATTGTCGGGGATGGTGCTAGCCCTATAGATTAGTTATATCATCCATGATTGCTGTAAAGAAGCATTAACGATATATCTTTTGGAAAGAAAGTAATTGCGAATAAGTCACACACAATTCACAACAATGTATCTCTCACAAGACTATGACAACACAACAATTAGTGAGGTAATTCATTGGAGAACAAACAAAATATATGATGATAAAGATAAATTTTGGAGTACTCAACCTTATGCAGGAGTCCCCTACATTCATGAACACCCTAATGATACTCAAAGACTCTCGTCATCCAACTCTGACACCTCTAGTGAGGATGAGACATCCCATAGAATGAGGAGGCTCGAAAGGCCTAGGACCTTCTCAATAACTAACAAGAACTTACTTGGGGATGATTGGAAGACTTACAAAATTCATAATGAGTTTTAAAGTTCCTTCTCTTCCTCTACTCCTTCAATGTTAGATTGTGACACGGATGACTATCTTTCAAGGGATCAGTGTAGAACTAAAAATTGAGCTCAGAAAGAAAATCAAGAATGCCAACATGAACAGGGACAACATCATCCCAACTCATAAACTCACAACCTACTTAGTGACAATGAATCCCCACTAGCCACTAAGAGCCTAATGCCTATACAATAGGTTGTTTGAATATCCTACAGGCATTGCAGAGAAAGCCATCTACCCAGGCTTGATTTAAAAAAATTTTCCAAGTTTTTAGAAGGCCATGATTTAGATATGCAATAACATTTACAAGCCTTCTACAATGCCTATACATGGAACAATATTGATAATGGGTGGCAAAAACTTAAGCTCTTTTCTATGACACTGGTTGGCCAAGCAAAAGTATGGTATAGGTATTTAAAATCAAAATCAATTCGATGTTGGCCGACAATGGTAGAACTATTCAATGAAAGATATCGAACTTATGCAAGAGAGTTAGCCTTGAGGAGACAAATCCAAGAGTGGAAACAAGCACAACATGAACCCTTGGACATGGCCTTAGAAAGATATTATGCATTGTTAAAGAACTACCCAAGCCATGAATTCTCCGAGGAAAGGCTAATGTATCACATCATGGATGGGCTTCGTAATGAAACAAGGGAGACCCTAGGGATGTATGCCTGAGGTCAACTATACAAGCTACAAACCCATCAGCTTCAAGATCTTATTAAGTGGATAGCAAAAGAAAAAGGAGAAATGGGTAAATGGGAGAATGTTGAAAACTCTCAACAAGACCAAAATCTCGAATTAGCCAAGGTCCATAACCATAAAGAGGAGAAATCAACTCACCTTAAGGAAGTGCAATCATTTCTACCTTTCCCAATGCAACAATCCCTAGATGAAATCGACGTAAAGATTAATAAGATGATGGAGTGGGTGCATGGAAAATATGAAGAATATGCTAACAATAGTAGAGGAACAATGATGCCAAATCAAGAAACAGGACATGACACCATGCAACAATCAAAATAAAGGGTAGAAGATAATAAGAATAAGAACTCAACTACCAACTTCTCATACCAATGCAACGTCTGTCTGTACAATCACCCCAAAGGCCAATGCCCAGTTTGTCACATTTACATGAGCATTGGGGAGGAATGTTACACCCAGATTTTGTACAAAAATATCGGGTTCAACCACAATGGCAAAAGCCCTAGTCGTGGGGGAAGGCATCGCCAACTTGACCGTATCCTTTGTATGTCCCAACACCAAATGCTTACTATGTTCAACACCCTATTTCTCCAACCGAATCATCATCCTCTACTTCACCTCATCGTTATCATTTCCCAGAATACTATCCACTCATGCCCTCTCCACCAATGTCACCACCTCATGTACCTTACACTTTCTCTCAACAACAACATTCTCATCCTTCACCTCCTTCTACATCACCACCAATTGTGCCAAAAGGTTTTACACCACAACATCAACCCATGAATGTTACTTGTGCTGCTACTGTCAACAGCATGGGAAACCCTCCATAACGTTGAAAGCAACCTTTCTTTAGACGTGATTGTCAAAAGAGACACCACAGCTTAGAAACCATTGCATATGCCAACTTAGCACAAATCTAACACTATGGTGCATCTTCCTCTTCGAACCCAACGCCTCATGTTACCTTATCAAGGCCACCACTCAATACTCCAACAACCATGAGGTCTAATGAATATAGCCACATGGGGAGACATGTTGATCCTTGCATACCATCTTACGGTCGTAAATACCATAGTGGGTCAACTCCTTATAAATTAACCACATCTTATAACTTGCCCCACTATGTCAACTCTAATCAAGTGTGTGAACCCCAATGGGGTAAGTATAACCGGGTCCCAATATTTTCAACATGCAAGGATCCTAACCTTCCATTTATTAATTCTAACCATGCTCAACCGTTTAGTTATGGAGGGTATTCTCCATTCTAACAACACAAAATTAATAAATGCTTTCCGTTTCTTTAATTTTTCAACTTTTTGTTTTCTAGTTTTTCACCTTTTAATTTATTGTTTTATCTTTTTGTCTTTTTATCATTTTATGAGTAATCTCATCTATGAATAAAACACTCATGTGACTCGTTGGTTGAGGTGTTGTTCTATGCTATCAAGTCTCAGGTGATTAATTATTTGGATAGCAAGTCCATCACATCCACCCACCCATTCTATTAATAAGAGGTTCTACTCTGGGTACAATGATATTCTTGACATCATTAAAACTTAAAGTAATTTTGTGCTCATTATACCCAGAGCAAAGAAGGATGGACCAAGAGGGAATGACCAAGGTGTGACATCAAGGGGACTTGTGGATTCTCTTTGGTGACATCTGTAGGAGTTATCATGCAGCTTAGTTGTACTAAGATCCTTGTAGATCTAATGAAAAATGGGAGTAAGAGTAATCAAAAGGCACTCAATCATGGAAACTCAATGCTATTCTAGAGGGGTTCCACTAGAAAGATATGCACCCATGCTTGAAGTTAGGCGGTTTCTCTGGCTTAATCATTCATTCAAAAAAATGAGAAAAAGAAAAAAAAAGGGGGGGGATGAACCACACAAGAAAGAAAAACTTGTGTGTGTGTGTGTGCCGTAGATTCCAAATCACTCCTCCCTTAGACAAAATGCCAAGTGATCGTGGTGCTCTTATGGTTGTCCATCATTGGATGAAACAATGTGATGTCACTGATCGGAGGAATGGACTTGATCTTGATTTTGGAGTGACAGGCTAATGACACACTAATCATGCCTTACATGCAGGATTCATTGTGCCCTAGGTCAGTTACGTCATTTCCCAATCTCTACAATTCGTCTCATCTTGTTGTTCATGAATTTTTTACTTGTGTCTTATGTAGCATTGAATTCATACCTCAACACAATGGTATCTACATGTGTGTGTTTTGTGGAACTGGCGCAGATTACATTTAACCCTTCTAGTGCCTATAGACATTTTTAGGTGTGCTTAGACAAGGGCATTATAGGTTGGAACGTGCTTTGGGGAGGATCCACTTGCGTGACTTTTGTAATTTGTACTTGTTGCACACCACAACATCATTTTATACCCTCTGAGTACTTCATTTCCAAATCTATTCTTTCCTTTGTCATAATTTTATCAAAAATTCCTCAAAACCATTACGTGTCCTTTGATGTGTCACCTAAACAAATTAGGTTTAACATTAAACTTTTAGGGAAACTTCCTTAAAAAAATTTCTAACTCTAAAATCACACTAAGCAAAGAATTCAACATTTATGAAAGGTAATAAGTAAGGTATGAAATAATTAAACTTCTTTCAATAACCTTACTAACAGTTGATCTTTGTGTGATTGTAGATGGCCCTTAAAAGAGGATAATAAGAAGGACCTTCTCAAGGTGCAACTAAAAGTCCATGGGGAGGCAGAGGCCAAGGACCTCATGAAGAACATGCAGAGTAGAAGGCATAATCATTCAACATCCATCAGGGAACTCTTGTTACTACACAATCTAGCCAAGCAAAAGTTGGGGAGGTCAGCGCCCATGCCTATGAAGAGGAATAGCAGCTATTTGTGACATGGCATGACAAGGCCAATCAAGTGTTTCTGCAGCTACCGTGTCCATGGGAAGTGCCGACTCCATCAAACATTGGAACATCAGCATGGATGGCTCATAATCCTCAGATAGAAGAGAAGAAATGTTAGGCACTTCTTCAACAATATCAATCTAAAAAGCTTGAAGCACAAAACAAAGGAAAGGCACCCATGGAGGAGCCACCACCACTAAGAAGCACATGAGTTCCAACAAAGTTTTGTAATTCTGTGTTTGTGTCCCAATTTTTTTATTTTTTTTGTTCAATCCCACACTGTGACATGAACAAATTTTTAGTCGATCAATAATCCCATACCTATCCACTATGTAATCAATTGAGTTTGTTCCTCACTTTCTTTAACTCAAGGACGAGTTGTTATTCAGTCGTGAGGGTATGATGAATCATGGTTTGTCAGGTGCTGATATTGAACCCTTAATATCATACCCTTGTTAACCAGGTGCTGATATTGGACCCTTGATATCATACCCCTATTATCAGATCCCTGATATTTGATGACTCCTGATATTGGACCCCTGTTATCGAACACCTGATATTGGACCCTAGTCAACTAGGCTACGTCGACAAGGCCCCGTTGACATGGCCGCATTTACGGAGCCCCATCGACGCATCTGTCCATGTGTTAACACGGCCTCATTAACATAGGGTCTGTCTCTAGCTATAAATAAGCACACATTCATTGCATTTAGGCATCTTTTGAGTTAATTGTAGTGAAGTTCTTGCAGTTTTTTTATGTAGGAGTTAGATTACTTTCCCAAGTGCATGCATGTAGTGTGATGCTTGTAATTGTACGAAACCTTTATTCGAGTGTGACATACTTGGACACGTACATGCTTAGTAATAAAGATCGAGATTACTCCATCATTACAGCATTCACTTAGTTTTAATTATTTAATTGTTATTGTTATTTATTATTTTCTCAATTAATATTTCTTTACCATCAATTACTATTCCTTTTGTTAAATGCGGAATGAGTACGACTTAATCACGAACATTGAAGTGTAACTACTTGGTAACTCAATAGCGTATTTAGGAGCGCTCAAGTAATATATGCTTGGTAAGCCCAGAAGTAGTGCACGAGGTCCAAGATGTATACAGATAATTAAGGATGGATGCTCATCGCACTTAGGCTAGCTTAGATTCTCTTCTCCCACTCCCTATTAGCTAAAACAAAGTTATTTTCCATTGCCTCTAGAAGTAGCACTAGTTTAGGCCCACACCATACACCCCACTCTGGACTAAACCATACATGACAAAGCAAATACTAGTCTAGATGGGAAGACAATGAACTGCGATCAACATGTAATGATCTAGATGCCACAACTAGCCCGTCCACGAAGTTCGACCGGATCGTGCGTGAATGCTTGTATTCGTATGGTTGAGTGTAGGGGTACCTCACCACTCATCAATGATTATGCTAGTTTGGAGATGCCTAATCAAGATGCTATTAAAGATAATAAAGAATTATTGAATGCTACAAGATTAACATAAGTTATTTGTGCCTAATGAATCGTGGTTTGTCAAGTGTTGATATTGGACCCTTGATATTAGACCCTTAATATCGAACCCCTGATATCAAACCCTTGATATTAGCTACGCAATATCGCGGCCCCACTAGCGATATCGGATACATGATATCGTGGTTCCTGTGTGAGCCTATAAATACACAATTGGGCACATAGGAAAGTCATAGGAAAATTTAGTATAGGATCTTTTTGTCAGTTTCAATTCCTCTCAACCCCTTCCTTAGTGCATGTTTGTAGTGTGATGATTGTAATTGTACGAAACCTTTATTCAAGTGTGACATACTTAGACATGCACATGACTGACAATAAAGATCAAGATTACTTCATCATTGCAGCATTCACTTAGTTTTAACTATTATTTATTACTTTCGTACTTAATATCTCTTTACCTTCCTCTCCTATCCCTGTTATCAAATCCAGAATGAGTGTGACTTAATCATAAGCATTTAAGTGTGACTACTTGGTATCCCAGTAGCGTACCTAGGACATGTGCTTGGTAATCCCAACAATAGTACATGAGGTTCAAGATGTGTACGAATGATTAAGGGATGGATGCTCATTGCACTTAGGCTAGCATAGACTCTCTTCATCCTTTCCCTCTTAGCTTAATCAAAGTTATTTTCCATTGCCTCTAGGAGTAGCACTAGTATAGGAAACACATCATACACCTCACTCTGGACTAAACCATATGTGACAAAGCAAATACTAGTCTAGCTGGGAAGACAGTGAACTGTGATCAACGAGTAACTATCTAGATATCACAACTAGTCTGTCTGCAGAGTTTGACCGGATCGTACGTGAACGCTCATATTCGTATGATTGAGTGTAGGGGTACCTCCCCACTCATCATTGGTGCCATTGCTGGGAATGGTGCTAGTTATTTAGATTAGTTACATCATTCAAGATCGCTGTAACAAAGCCTTGACAATATACCTTTTAGAAAGAAAGTAATTGCAAATAAGTCACACACAAATTCACAAAAATGTCTCTCTCACAAGACTATAATAATGCAACAACTAGTAAGAAAATTCATTGGAGAACCAATGAATTATATGATGATGAAGATGAAGTTTGGAGTACTCAATCTTATGCAGGGGTCTCCTATGTACATAAACAAATACAACATCATCCCAACTCACAAATTCATAACATACCTAGTGACGATGAACCCTTGCTAGCCACTAAGAGCCTAATGCATATACAAGATGCTACTCGAATATCCTACAGGCATCGTAAGGAAAGCCGTCTACCCAGGCTTAACTTAAACAACTTTCCAAATTTTTAGGAGGCTATGATTTAGATCTGCAACATCATTTACAAGCCTTCCATGATGCCTGTGTATGGAACAATATTGATAATGGGTGGCAAAAGCTAAGTGAATGCTACAATGATGACTGGCCAGGTACCCCTACACTCAACCATACGAATATGAGCATTCATGCACAATTCAGTTGAACTCTGCAAACAGACTAGTTGTGATATCTAGATAGTTACTTGTTAATCGCAGTTCACTGTCTTCCCACCTAGACTAGTATTTGCTTTGTCACATATGGTTTAGTCCAGAGTAAGCTGTATGATGTGTTTCCTATACTAGTGCTACTCCTAGAGGTAATGGAAAGTAACTTTGATTAAGCTAAGAGGGAAAGGATGAAGAGAGTCTATCCTAGCCTAAGTGCAATGAGCATCCATCCCTTAATCATTTGTACACATCTTGAACCTCATGTACTATTGTTGGGATTACCAAGCACATGTCCTAGGTACGCTACTGGGATACCAAGTAGTCACACTTAAATGCTTATGATTAAGTCATACTCATTCAGTGTTTGATAACAGGGATAGGAGAGGAAGGTAAAGAGATATTAAGTAAGAAAGTAATAAATAATAGTTAAAACTAAGTGAATGCTACAATGATGAACTAATCTCAATCTTTATTGTCGGTCATGTGCATGTCCAAGTATGTCACACTCGAATAAAGGTTTCGTACAATTACAATCATCACACTACAGACATGCACTAAGGAAAGGGTTGAGAGGAATTGAAAGTGACAAAAAGATCCTATACTAACTTTTCCTATGACTTTCCTATGTGCCCAATTGTGTATTTATAGGCTCACACGGGAACCACAATATCGCGTATCCGATATCGCTAGTGAGGTCGTGATATCGTGTACCCGATATCGAGGGTCCGATATTGAGGATTTGATATCAAGGGTCTGATATCAACACTTGACAAACCACGATTCATCAGTGCCAATCTAGAATTTCTATGATTTGATATTTGGAAAATGCTAGTATCTTAAAACTATCTAACATCAATCAAAATTTCCATATGGCCATGAATGAAAGCATAATTTCAAGTTGTT
This sequence comes from Gnetum montanum, assembly GCA_015680685.1. Classification (NCBI taxonomy): domain Eukaryota; kingdom Viridiplantae; phylum Streptophyta; class Gnetopsida; order Gnetales; family Gnetaceae; genus Gnetum; species Gnetum montanum. The sequence continues at coordinate 295,832 of MNCI01000952.1, forward strand.
AATTAGGATGTAGAAATAGCAATCTACAAAGAAGTTAAGTACTGGTTAGAATCCAAAAGGAAATGCATTCCTAAGGATCATGAGCTCATAAAAGTGGCAGCATATTTATACATTGAATCAATGATCCATTACATTACATTCAAAAGTATCCAAAAGCAAAAAGAAGAAGATATTAATGTAGCACTAAAGAAACATTCCTAGATGAAGAAGAAGAAAGATGAATGGGAGATTGTAATGCACGTCCAAGTTAACAAACATGAAAAAATTTAAGAAATTTCTTGACACATTAAAGACTATAAAGGGAAAAATGTATCCAAATTAGTAATACTAGATCAAATAGTAGGAAATTCATTTGAGGATTTATAAAATGCTATCAAGGAAGTTGACCTTCAATATTAAAAAATGAACAAGGAATTAAAGGACAAGTACTCTAATGCTAAGGTAGAAATTAAAGCCCTTCATAGTACAAATCAAGAATTGGTGAAGAATAACAATACTTTGCATGTTAACATCAAAGAGGCCAAGGACTTTATGTGTGTAGCTAAAGTAATTGCATAAGAGTTCATAGAAAAATTAATTAGTAAATAAAGTGAAGTGATGTAGTTGCAAGGAGAATTAAAGAAGATAATGAAGGAAAACACTAAGGTGTCAAGTTACACAACCAAAGCCTATATTGCAATTAATTGGTCTTGCCTTCATAATTGATGTTAATTTTCATAAATTATTAAAGATATCTAGAAGTACTAATAGATTAAGATATCAACACAAGTGGAGATAGAACAAAGCAGCAACATTGTATAACAATAACAAACATAATAGCTAGAATTACTAATAGTGCCTTTAGAAACACAATTTAGTAGCTTAGATGATTTAGACATGTGCAAAGAAGATTGGACAATGAGATTATCAACAAAGGTTGCTACATCACTGTTCCAAGAAAGCCACTAAAAGGAAGGTCAAAGAATACATAGGAAAAAACAATCAAAGATGATTTAAAGAAACTACAAATAAATAAAGATCTAGCTCTTCATAAAGGTGAATGGCAAAAAGGAACTCCTAAAGTTGACTCTATTTTTTTGGGATAAGGCTAGGATGATGATGATGATGATGATGCTTTGAGTAACAAAAACTAAAGAAAAATAAGTCATTGTAAACAAAGGTTTTTATATAAAATAGATGGATGAAGATCTAGTTATTCTTAATATTACTACTCCCTCAAGGTTGTAATGTTCTATATTCCAAATATTTAGTAATGAAAGGACTATGGTTCAAACATTTATCTATGGTTCATTTGCCATATTCATTAACAAAATCATGAATGAATGGAAGTTTACTTATGTGTGTGTGTTACTTTGTGATTGGCAATCATAAGGATAAGTATATACTTGTAATTTATAACATTGATGAAATTATTGATGAAAAGCTAAAAGAATCTTATGAAGCTAATGCTTATAGAAGAATGTTAGACTTTAAGTAAGTTTTGCAAAATCATTAGTTTTGTAACTTTGTATGTTATTTTGTAACTATTCATAATGTCATAATTGTTAATCATGAAACATCATAACCCTCCTTATGGAATAAATAAACAAGCATTATTTAAGTTACAAAAGTATGTGTAGAAGAATAAAAAAAATGCAAGTGATTGATAATTCAATGAGAAAGAAGAAAAAGAAGAAGTGCAAGCTAATGAATTACCAAGCATCATAAGAAGTAAGATACGATAGCCAACAATTATAGCTTACAATGAACTTCATAATTAAACAGTTGAAGGAGTCATCAAGCATTCTTTACTAGAGAAGTAAAGGTGTCAATTAAGACTCTGAAGTAATTAGGATTTAGTTTCCTTAAAAGGAAGAGAAGATCTAAGTTACTAAGCATAAGCCTGATCTAGTTTGTTAAATAAGAAGAGAAGATCACCTAGAAGGCTTGATTGATGTAAAGAAGAAAGCTACAAAGAAGAGTAGCTAAGTTGTACATAAAGATAATATGTAAGTTTGCTAGGGATGATTATATTCTCGATTATAAAACTAATAATCAATGTTGTAAATTGTAATCTATGAAATTCATAAATATTCTTAAGTTATGAGAATTGTCATAAAGAAAATAAGTTGAATAATTATGGAGCTAAGTTCCTAACCACAATATCCTTGGGTACATTCGAGTTGTCAAATGATATAAAACTAAAACTCTCATGAGGTGTAAAAGTAAAAATTACTTTTCCAATTTTATCTTCTCCAATTTCTTTATTTCCATTTGATCATTCTCATCATTGACATTAATTTGATTTTTTATATCTTTAGCTTCAAAATGGTTGTTTTCTTTCCTTAATTTTAGTACATTTTTTCTTTTCATAAATATCTTTTTTATTTAGTAGGAAAATACAAATAGTAAAACTTCACCTTAGAAAAAACAAGTGTCTAAACATTTCCCAATAATTACTCTTTTATACATCATAGTACCTTTGATGATAAACATAGTATCGTTTGTGTAGTGATAGTGGTTTGCCAAGCATATGTTCTATTCATATTCCTACCCTTCTTAAGGAAGTATTTTTGCTACATTATATTCATAAATAATATGAGAAACTATGGTAATAATGACTTGCAAAATACCTTGATATCCTCACAAAAAAATACTATATTGTAAAAACCTTAAGCTTACTTGTTCACTTTGGCAGTAAAGTTGTAGTTATGTAAATGTAAAGGTTTATCATCATCATGATCATTGTCTTAGTCTTGTCCTAACAAAATGGAGTTGACTACATAAATTTTCTTTCTCCCTTTTTGTCTATGAAGAGTTATACCCTTGCCTATTTATAATTTATTTAAATTATCTTCAATCATTTTTCCTATATGTTTGTTGGTCTTCTTTTTAATGGCTTTTTTAGAAAAATGATGTGGTAATATTTTCTAATAGGCTCTGTATCTTTACACATTCCTAAACTATATAAGACATCATTCTTGTAGCTTAATTGAAAGAAAAGCCACTCTAAGCATTTTTCTAATGATTGTACCATCTATATCTTGCATATTTTTTCTTTGCAAGATGTTTGGAATTGTAATAAATTCATCATCAGTTGTAATTTATTTCTCAATGTTAAGAAAGAGAATAAATAACATTACAATTAACATTTTTCTAATGTTTGTATTGTGTAATTTATCATTTTTTGTAACATTCAATATCTATCTAAGCATTTGCATTTTTACCGCATTGAATTGTTATTCATGCCTTTTTTCTAGGCTTGATTTTTGTCTTGTAAAATTATTCATTTAGTTTTATTAGAATTCCATGACATAAAACACCACTAACTTATTCCCATTTTGACTATTCTACTTTGATGAGTGGCGAGGTACCCCTACGCCCAACCATACAAATCACGGGCATTCACATGCAAATTAGTTGAATTTCGCAAATTGCAAGCACTTGCATACGCCAAACTCTAGCCAACAAAACCTTAGTTAGAATGGTCATTGTCTTCCCAACCTCACTGGTGATATTCTAAGGTGATGGTTAAGTGAGATTGAGGTAAATGATTTTTATTGGTTTTCTCTTTTATCTTTAAAAAGTCTAATTCTTTAATTGTGGGAAATGGAAATTTGTGTAAATTATAGTTTTTCTACTCTATTGTTTAACTCTCCCTAGCATAAGCAACTGATCCCATCTTCCATGCACATCCTGAGCATACCCTAATCACTACTGGGTTATCAAACATTAAGCATCACTAGGTGATGAGTGGCGAGGTACCCCTACACTCAACTATATGAAACGAGCGTAGCACGCACGATCCGGTTGAACTCCACAAACTAAATGCCTACACGCCCCATGGAACACTTAGGGTTAATCATTCGTTGTCTTCCCAGACTTACTTGTGTTTGTCACGGTGTATGGTTAAGTAAGTCTGAGGTATATGCTTTTTATATCTTTTATGTTTTTCTCCTATGCTATTGAGGTGAAGGGTTGAGGAACTAACTAACTCTAACTAATGAACTAAGTCTAAATTAACTAGCATCAGCATTCGTTCCCACTTACCGTACACACCCTGAACTATGCAACCGTGGCTACCAAACGCTAATCGTTACTAGGATCACCATGCGTAACGCACATGCTCAAAGTGGTCGTACTGAGGCACTTAACTGGGAGGAAAGGATTGAGAGAATCTAATCACGATGAGCAGCCGATTCCTTGATTAGCCGTACACATCCGTAAATGCTCGTAATCAAGTCGTACTCATGCCGTGCTACTATAGGGTAATAAATAACAGGTAGGAAATAACAAGTAATAAATCCTATTCCATGCATTGCAAGGTTTATCCACAAAGCTCATCTTTATTACCGTACACAACTTGCGTTCAGGTACAATGTTGCTCGAATAAAGATCCGTTCACTTGGGGACTCCTACTGCGGGCACATGGAAAATATTCTATCTCTAGAGTGATCAATCTGCTAGAGTTTCCCTACTTCTAGCCTAGGATGGAAAATAAGGGGAGTGCCACCTCTTATTTATAGATTTGGCACCGGACTATGATATCGCATATGCGACATCGCAAGGGACGACGCAATATCACGGCTCATGCGAATCACGTCTCATCACTAGGTTACCAAGTGTTTGATATATGTTCAAGATGGTTGTGCCTATGGTTCTCATTGAATATGAAAGGACAATAACAGTAAAGTGATAATAGTAAAAGCTTATGAAATTATTAAAGTGTTGAAATTTTAAACTATTAAAATGCTTAAGTGATTAAATCCAAATGCTACAAGGAATGCTCAAAAGCTCGTCTTTATTGCCGGGCATGCCAATGGACTTAGGTACATTAGCGCTCAAATAAAGAGTTGTACACCTTTCTCACACCTGTTGTAGGCACTTGGAAAATATTCTAACTCTTACAGGAATAAACTACAAGAGTTTGGCTACAACTACTTAAAAAGATGTCATAAATGCTATGAGTGCATGCATATTTATAGCAAGAGACAGACTCTGCGTTAATGGGGTCGCATTAACACATGGATGAGTACGTCGACAAGGTCACGTCAACGCAGCTACATCAATGAGGCTCCGTTAATGCAGCCTAGTCAACATATCAACTGAACACTTCATCATACCCCCATGACTGAGTGAAAACTCATCCTCAAGTTTATTACAATTTGGAAGGTATTAACTTACATACTATACACATGATGAAACACTTTTACACACACAGAGACTCTATTAACATACCAAGTAACCAAGTGTACAGAAAAAATAAATTACAAAATTGCGGTGTTCAAAGAAAAAATTGAGCACCATGCCAAAAAATGCTAAAGTTGCTAGAGAAGATCACACCGTCCCTGGCGGCAGTGGTTTTGATGGGCCTTCACTAGCTTCTGGTGCATGTGGTTGTTGTGGTATTGATGAAGGTTGCCCTGCAGTAGCTACAAATTCTAGAGGTAATTGAAAAGCCTCCAACAATGCCCTCATGTTATCTTCTTTACTTTTTGGATCATTCACTGTTCAGGCAGCTTCACTAATGTGTGCTAGAATAGGAACATCCCAAGGACATGGAAGTGTAGGAAAGAGTTCCTTCAAATTGATAAACCAAGTAGTAAATTGTTTTCGTTCGATGTCAAATGCTCTGATTGATGTTTGCAGCTGTTGGTAGTCGTTCTCATTGGGACAAGTTCTTCGTAACCACACGTTGTCCTTCAAAACAAGTGTGAAAAACATCGAGTTCCACATTGGCTATTTCTAGCTTTTTCTTTGTCTCTTTATGTGCTTGGAACTTGTCCTCATATAAAGAATACAAGGCAGCCACTTGTTTCTCCAAGTTTAACTGTGGCCTTCTAGCTGTTAGCATTGTCAGGTTTGCATAATGAAGATTGGCTAAATCCATGTATTTTGTCATTTTTTCAATTTGCAGCTCTTTGAGTGAATCTTAGCCTAGTTGTATGCGTTCAAGCCATCAAAGATGGGTTGCCATACCTCGCCTCCTTCTCAGAGCTATTAGAGTGCTTGGTTTATTTTATCCCTTTCAACTTGAATCTCTTTTTCATTTACTTCTTTTTGCAATCCCACTTGATCCCTATAGTGATTTTTAACTCATTCAAACTTAAGGGCCTCATTTTTCCAAGCAGCGATTTCAATTGCTAATTTTGGTCGCAAAGCTCGAACTTCCTCCATAGATAGATTACGATTTTCAGCTACCAATCTCCTCACATCAGTATTTACCCTAGCTAGCTCCTCCTGCTATTGATGGATATAGTCTTTCATGTGTTGATTCTTAACACCAACATTGCACAGGTGATGAACTTCTACAATTAGCCTAACATTTTCCTGGTGAACCTCTGTCAAGTCCTTGTTTAGATGGTAAGCATGAGCCTCTGTTAAGGACTTGTCAAAGATTGCCAACTCTCGCTCACCCTCAACCTTCTGAAGTTTGGTTTGAAGCTGTTGAAAAGCTTCATCCCTAGTTAGTTCGCGGTTGAGGAGAGCTAGATTAGCAAGTTGGGTCCTTGATTGGGCAACTTCCATAGCCAAGCATTGATAATCCACTTGTGCCACTTCAAGTTGCCCCTCCAAGATGAGGCACTTACCCCTTGCTAAGAGCAGCTCTAACTAGATCACAATAATGTTGTTCGAAAGATCAAAGACATCAGAGAAAGGTTGCCCAGTTCCCACCAGTCGGTCCAACTCATCATGTTGGACTATGTTGATTCTGCTACATGAAGTTCCTGTAGATGTCTGTACATCTTCAAGTCCATGTACATCTGGTACAGGTGTTATAGGTGCATTAAGTGTCATAGCAATTGTGTCAGCAACCACTTCAGCCGCAACTTCTTATCCTTGGTGTTGCATTACCAAGACAGTCACCCCCTCACCATCCTCCAAGCACACTGAAAAAGTAGCGTCATTTCCTAAAATTTTAGGAAATAATTGTTGGGTTGACACCATTACTTCTTAGACATTGGGATCGGTTCTAGTAAGCACTTGTGCTTGGGCAATAGAAAACATCGACCCTACTCTCTCTAGCAAACTCACCAATTGAGCCACTTGCTCAAGATGGCTCATCGTAGGGCGATAGACTGAAAGGATCTTCTCCTCCATCAGTTCCTACTAATCACTCTTATTGGCTTAAGAGTGATTATTAGATCTTGTGTATGTGTTCTGCAATTGTCTGCGAGCCCGACCTTGTTGCTTGTGCAGGCGATGGAGGTGGTTGTTACTCTTCCTTGAGTTGTGTTATGGTCAGATTCTTGCCCTTCATCATCTCCTGCCATGAGACAATTGGGGCTTGACGAAGTGTGTCATTGGCATATCGTGCTATCCCTACCTATTTATACAAGTTTCTGATTAGGCAAGGAAAAGGTAGATCTTGCCTTCCACATTCATTTTTAGCAAATCTCTTCTCAATCTCTAGGAAAAGTAACTATGGAAGGTTGATGGAGAACTTTATGCTTAGAGCAGCACATGCATGAGTAGAGAAGGTTGTGATCTTGCTGGGTCTTACCATTGGATTCAAGTAGAAAGACATGATTTTTGAATAAACCCTCTCTACGGTGGTTAGGGTGCCAAACTCCTTACATTCTACCCCATAGCACCGCCTGATCCACTCCCCTTTTCCCTCGGGGTTTGCTTGTTTAGGAATCTCCGCCACATCAGCTCTGGTCTTTGGCAACCCCAGAGCTTATGCAATTTCTTTGGCAGATTAAGAGACATGAATGTCTTTGATTCTTACTCTAGACCCTGGTTGTTGATTTGTCTAGAAGAGGTAAGTTTCTCCTAGGTACCATTCACCATTGGAGGTGATGATTGGCCACATAGGAGAATTTTGCAATTGGGTTTTGACTTCCTCTAGTGCATTCTCTAAAAATAATATGAAGTTTAACTCCTAAAGGACTATTCGTCGTAGCTCCCTTGGCTTGATAGCATCAATATAGGCTTGGGTCAGGGTGACCTCAAGCAGTGGTGCTACCACAGGAGTCTCATCCCTTTGCAATTGTCTGCCAGGGATGTCCACTTCGGGAATCTAATGAACAAATTCCATGTCAGGTTCTTTGTGGAGGGGGCCAATTGCATGTGAGCCCTCCACATGCTCTAGAGGTTGCGTGCCTCATCCTCTTCCCGTTCTAGGTTGCTTGTCCCTTGGTTGGGACGGTCCTTCTTCCCTTGGATACCTTAGTTTGGGTGCCATTTGCAATCACAACATAACCATGAATTAAAATGTGTATAAGTTGCTTAAAATGGCAATCACACACTTTCTCATTTTTACCAAGCTATGACAATGACATGTGCATCCTATTAGGTTCCCTAGAGTATAATTGAGGGGTTAGAAAAAACAATTAGACATGAGTTGCAATTTATAGTATTGTTTTTATTTTTTCTTGTCTGTCCCCTAAGAGGTGTTAAGTCTTTGATAATTATAATAATAATTATAGACCTCACCCCCCCCCCCCCCCCCCCACAATGATGAAGAGCATACCTCTGGTTGCGAAAGAGGGAAAGGATGGCTAGGTTAGGACATGTGGTAGGAAAAGTAGGTGTGTGGAAAGAAGACATGATGCAAAAAAATGGAAAAACTCCCCTAGTTGTTTGTACAAAGGACAAAGTTCAAAGGCGCAACATGGGTATATATAGGATTTTTTCCATGCGTTGATGGGGCCACATAGACGAGGCTATGTAAACAAAGGGGGATGCGTATATGGGGCCTAGTTGATGCAGTTGTGCATTGAATGTTGACTTGCATTGACTGTTAAAGAAAAAGTCCAAAGTGATGAATTGGAGCATAATCATGGGGGTGATTTGAAGTCGTAGAGACTAGAGAATAGTATGTGTGAAAAAGGAAGGAAGATTGTAACCAGAAGAAGAGTTAAAGGTAAGAGAATGTCATAAGATGGAACTTTGTGGGTGAAGAGCTATGTGATGGTTAGCACAGAAATGATCAACCAACCATATCAAGGGGATAGGAGATTAACAAATGGAACCAAAGGATATGCAAGTGGGTCCTCCCCATAGTAGGCAGTAGCCTTAGTAGCCCTTGCATATCATCAACATAGGAGTTCGTGAGCCCCGTAGTTAATTAATGATGCCCACAAGTTAATACCCAAATCCATGAGAACCAGTTGAAGAATTAGAAGTTTTAGCAAAACAAGATAGATATTTAAGACATATAACCAGCAGTGAGGTTAATAATGGGAAGTAAATGATGAAGAGAAGAGAGAGTGAGATGGAAGTCCTAATGTTGGTTACATAAAGTCCCTTGTGAAGTGTGTAATTAAGTGACCTAGGAGGATCCATCCTTAGTCCAGACCCAAAACCAACCACGTTTAGTGACATCGCATCAACATTCGAAGACTAGTCCATCCCCATGGTGCACAAGAATGCTCCCACAAAAAACCACCACTCCAACATGAGTGAGCGAGAGGAAGTGAAAAAGGGCTAAGTTAGAGGGGACAAAGCAAGTCCCATAACTAGTGCTTGTAGCCTATTAAAGGAGGTCTAAGGGGTGTGCTTTGAATTCCCATGTGTTTATTTTTTTTCTATGGGAACCACACCATGCAAAGACCCATGTGTTTTTGCATGCATTTGGGCCAAGGGGTGTGCTTTGAATCCTCATGGTTTTTTTTTTTTTTTTTGCTTAGGACCACACCATGCAAGGACAAATTGCCATGTAACTTCTGGTTAGGAGAGGATATGGATTGGTAAGAAGTCCGTGAGGACACACTCTTGCATGTAAGGGAATAGAAAAGTATGAAGAATGTTGCATTCCCTTTGAAGTCACACCCTATTCAAACCTTTGGATCCTTCTCAAGTCTAGAAGTTACGCAAGTCATGAATGAATTAAGGTTGTTTTTAATTGAAAGGGATTACATGTTTCCAAAATAAGGAAAACCATGGAGTGGGTGGATGGGCAAATGACATGGACTCAATACCTATTGCATGAAATGAGAGTTCAACATGATTGCTAAGAACATCAATGCAAATGCCGAAGCTAGATACAATAGGTGGACCATATCATGCAACCCATCATAAAAAGAAACAACTGCACCAGTACATCCTGTGACAATAAGACAACTTATTAATGAAAATTATAAAACAACTAAAAGATAAGCTTATGCATACATATATATAAAAAGAAACAAACAAATAAATAAATAGATAAGTAAA